>OZ004720.1:13139807-13252307 GCA_963924515.1 Vespertilio murinus | reverse complement strand
AGAGAGAGAAGAGAAAAAGAGAGAGAGAGAGAGAAGAGAAAGAGAGAGAGAGAGAAGAGAAAGAGAGAGAGAGAAGAGAAGAGAGAGAAGAGAAAGAGAGAGAGAGAAGAGAGAGAAGAGAAAGAGAGAGAGAGAAGAGAGAGAGAGAGAAGAGAAAGAGAGAGAGAGAGAAGAGAGAGAGAGAGAGAGAGAGAGAGAGAGAGAGAGAGAGAGAGGAGAGAGAGAAGAGAGAAAGAGAGAGAGAGAAACATCAATGTGAGAGAGACACATTGATGGGTTGCTTCCCTCCCAGGCCCCAGCCAGGGCCAGGGATGGAGCCTGCAGCTGAGGTCCGTGCCCTTGACCAGAGTGGAACCCAGGGCCCCTGGGCGGACGCTCTCTCCATTCAGCCGAACTGCCTAGGGCTCCCGTGCATGTTGCCGCCCTCCCGGAGAGGCCACCGCGCGCCCAGGCACAGATGCCCCAGACCCATGGCCTTGAGCGGCTGCCAGCGGGTGGCTAAGGACCAGCAGCAGCACCCAGGGGCCCTCCTCGGAGGAATGTTTAGGTGTGCGGGGGGGGGGGGGGGGGAGCTGTTTCCGGCTGCCAGCTGGTGGGGCCCAAGGGGAAGCAGGATGTTGGGGATCCCGTCCCCTCTCTGGGGGCGGAGCCTGGAGAGTCAGGGTGCCCACTCCAGAGGAACCCCAGCGACTTCCCCAGGGACTAGGGGAGCGTCTGGGGAGACTGAGGTGGGTGCCAGAGAGCAGAGTGGGGCACGCACCGGGCGCAATGGGGTGGTCCCGCCTCGAGGCCCTGAGGATGTCAGCAGGAGGGAGCCTGGGGCTGCCCAGGGGCAATGGGGGGGTAGGGGGGCTATGGGGAGGCTATGGGAGGCTATGGGAGGCTATGGGAGGCTGTGGGAGGCTATGGGAGGCTATGGGAGGTATGGGAGGCTATGGGGAGGCTATGGGAGGTTATGGGGGGCTATGGGGAGGCTATGGGAGGCTATGGAAGGCTATGGGAGGCTATGGGAGGCTGTGGGAGGCTATGGGAGGCTATGGGGAGGCTATGGGAGGCTATGGAAGGCTATGGGAGGCTATGGGAGGCTATGGGAGGTTATGGGGGGCTATGGGGAGGCTATGGGAGGCTATGGGAGGCTATGGAAGGCTATGGGAGGCTATGGGAGGTATGGGAGGCTATGAGAGGCTATGGGAGGCTATGGGGAGGTATGGGAGGCTATGGGGAGGCTATGGGAGGCTATGGGAGGCTGTGGGGAGGTATGGGAGGCTTTGGGAGGCTATGGGAGGCTATGGGGAGGCTATGGGGAGGTATGGGAGGCTATGGGAGGCTATGGGAGGCTGTGGGAGGGTATGGGAGGCTGTGGGGAGGCTATGGGAGGCTATGGGAGGCTATGGGGAGGCTATGGGAGGCTATGGGGAGGCTATGGGGGGCTATGGGAGGCTATGGGGAGGCTATGGGAGGCTATGGGAGGCTATGGGGAGGCTATGGGGAGGTATGGGAGGCTATGGGAGGCTATGGGGAGGCTGTGGGAGGCTATGCGGAGGCTATGGGAGGCTATGGGAGGCTATGGGAGGCTATGGGGAGGCTATGGGATGCTATGGGAGGCCATGGGGAGGCTATGGGAGGCTATGGGGAGGCTATGGGAGGCTGTGGGAGGCTGTGGGAGGCTATGGGAGGCTATGGGGAGGCTATGGGGAGGTATGGGAGGCTATGGGAGGCTATGGGGAGGCTGTGGGAGGCTATGGGAGGCTATGGGGAGGCTGTGGGAGGCTATGGGAGGCTATGGGGAAACAACATGCAAGCACTAGGTTCTAAAGCAGAGCCCCGTGGGGTCCCAGAGCCCAGTTGTTTCCTCTGCTTCCTCCTCAGCCCCCTCCCAGTTTCTGGGAACCTTGTCTGGACCACACAGGCCTCAGGCTCAGGCTCAGAGGACTTTGCATGCTTTGGACACCGCCTGATGTTTTGAAAAAGCTCCTTTCCTTTCCTTTTCTTTTTTAACCCTCCCCTGAGGAGTGAGGATATTTTTTCCATTGATTTTCAGAGAGCGTGGAAGGAAGGTGGTGAGGAGAGAGAAACATTGACGTGAGAGAGACACACACGGATCGGTTGCCTCTCGCTCACACCAGACCAGGGCTGAGGACTGAACCTGCACCCGAGGCACATGTCTCTGACTGGGAATCGAACCCGTGACCCTTTTTCTGCGGGCCGGCGCTCTAACCACTGAGCAAACCAGCCAGGGCCCCCTTTCCTTTTTTGATTACGAAGCCGGTACCTGCAGTTTGTAGGCAGCACAGGGAGAAAGACCAGGAAGGGCGATGGGCAGAGCAGTGTCATCCGAAATCCCAGCACCCGGCGTGGGAAGCCAGCGCCGAAATGTGGGCGCACCTCTCTCTCTTCTCTGTCGGCGAGACACACACATGTATGCACATGTTGTGTGTGTCGGTGCACAGATTCATTGCCCCCAACCAACAGGCAAGACCACTCTACAGCAGACCCCTCAGGAGACACAGGCCAGGCCAGTCCATGCTGCCCTGAGACCTGGGGTGGCAGCGTAGCCACCGGGGCCACCAGAGAGTGGCCCCCCGGAGCTTCTGGTCGGCATAAACCTGGGCACAGGGGTTGGCAAGAATCCCAGCCCCCTCACGGCGCAGCAATTCGACCCCATGCTTGCTCCTGGCACCTCCTGGCCTGGGCTGGGAGGGTCCAGGAAGTCGGTGGAGGAGGAAGACAAGGTCCAGAAGGGCTGGGACTGTAGTGACAAAGCCGGTCAGCAGAGGGCAGCAAAGGGCCACAGAGCTGCCCGGGGTGCGTCCCCGGGCCCCTGCGGCCTTGTGCCACCTCCGGGACCCAGGACCCTGACCCACGGCTGCAGGGGGCGGTCAGGCCTCACCTTTCCGACTCCCCCACAATCCCACTCCCCCCACAGTCCAGCTGCTGGCCTGGAGGCCACCTCCCTTCAAGCCTGTCTCCTTCTGCCTGACCTCTGCACAGAATTCTCAGCACCCTCCCTGCACGGTCCCCCACATCCCCCTCCCTCCACTGTCCCCCCTCACCCCCCCCCTCACCCCTCCCTCACACACACACACACACACACACACACACACACACACACACACAGAGTCTCCTTCCTGGACACTGTCCTGTTTCATCACAGGCCCTCCCTTTCTCGTTCCCAGGCGTCCGAGGGATGGGACGAGGCTCCAGAACATTCTGCGGGGCCCTCATGATGAAGGCGTCGCTACATCACACGTCCCCAAGAACGTACCTCCCAGCACCGTGGAGACAGACCCCCGAGTGGCAGGCAGGCAGGCTGGCGTGGCCACCGGTGGCGTTTGTGGACGCACGATGCGTGGCCCTTCTGGGTGACCGCCACCCCTCCCACGGGCAAGGAAGCAACTTCACAGAGAGACTCGGGGGCCAGCGTCCCCCCGGGGGGGGGTCCCGACAGAGGTCATCCCACGTGGGACCCCCGTGAGGCTCTCTCGTGCCCAGCATCCTGAGGGTCACAGAGCCTCGTCCCCTCGGCCAAAGGTCAGCCCCTCTGTGTCCTTGATGTCCGAGGCTGCTCCTTCCAGACCTTCCCTAGCTCCTTCCCATCAGCCAGGCTCAGCTCTCCGGCTCCCTCAGCCCCTGGAGTGTGTTCCGAACTGTCATCAAGACCCTTACGCCCTCCTGGTCCCGTCCCCCCACCGCCCCTGCCGGCCCCACGCTCCCTGGTCCTTGGCCGCTTGCCTTCGCCACCCACCTTCTTCCTCTGGTGAATGTGCCCCGGGTCTTGGCCGAAACGAGGACGCTCTGCTGTAGCGAGAGAGGCCACGGTCCTCTCTCCAGCCCAGCCTTGAGGGTCCTCTCTCCAGCCCACCCCCCAGCCATATCTGTGGGTAGGCAGGTCCCAGCCTCATTCGGGGTCCCATGAAGACTCCATAGTCAGCCCGGCCTGCCCTAAGCGCTGCCCCCCCCCCCCACCTCTCCTCCCTCCCCCCCATCCCAGACTTCATTTTCCCGCCATTGACTCGGTCTTCTAGTCTCTGCAATGGAGCCGCCGATGTGGGATGAAATGAGAGAGCGAGACCCGACTGGCCAGAGAAAGCCCTAGGTTGGGGGGGGGGGGGAAGGGGGTGGAGAAGGGCTAACAGACACCAGCGGAAGCACACGGCGGCCACGGGCCTGTCTCTCTGAGCAGCGGGAGGAACCGGGGCTTGTCGGCTGGTGGCGGGAGCCCATGGTGCTGTGCGGTGTCTGCAGCTGGAATGCCCCATTTGCTGCTACTGACCATGTGGCCCGGGAGCGGGTGGGGGTTTGGGGTGGAGGGTTCTGGCTCTCTGGGCTGGAGGGTTCTCTCTTTGGACCGAAGGGGCCAGGGACCGTTCCAGACCCAGTACCTATGGGGCGGTGGCATGAAGCCGGCTGCCCACCCACTTTGCCCACCTTTCTCCTGCCCTGTGCTGCCCGAGCCCTCCTCTCCTCTTGCCTGTCTGCCAGCCTCTCCCCTCCCCATCCCCTCAGCCCTGCCTGGTCCCCTGGAGCCCTCCCCCCCCCCCCCCGTGGGCTCAGACCCCGAAGAGGAGCGTGTGGGAACCACGCTGACGTGCAGATGCCGTGGGAGGGAGGCAGTCTGGCTGGGGAAGCGGTGGGAGGGGGGGGGGCATTGCCTGCAAAGGCAAGGGGGGGAAACAGCCCGATGACCCTAAATTGCCTTGAGGCCAGCACCCGGGGGCCAGGAGCTGGGGGGTCCCTGTGGAGGGGACCGAAGCGCAGACAGGCCACGGGGGGGGGGTCTCTGGCTCCAAGCTCCCAGGCCCACTCAGCCGGATGGACCCCCGTTGGAAGAGATAGGGGGACCCTCTCCACCCTTATGAGCTGTTTTCTCCCTAAGCCTGAGACCTGGGGGGGGGGGGTGTTGTGCGTCCTCAGGCATCCCCCTCCCTCAGCTCCAACTAGAAACTGTGTGCATGGTCATGGCCGGCGTTGGTTCTGAGTTTCCAGAGCGGTTCCCCCCAATATCACAAACTGTCGCCCCAATCTGGACAGTTACAAGGAAAGGAGGCGGGGCCTGCTGCGGGGAGGGTGGGCGGGGCAAGGGGCTGTCGTGGGTGAATCGGTGGCAAGAAGCCACAGGGCTAGGACATCACCTCCGTGTCTCTCTTCAATCTCTCAAATCCTGTCTAATAAAAGAGAATTATGCAAATTGACTGTAATTCCAACACACAAAATGGCTGCCCCCATGTGGTCAAAGATGGCCACACCAGATGGCCTGCAGGGAAGGGCAGTAAGGAGGGACCAGGCCTGCAGGGGAGGGAGTAGGAAGGGACAAGGCCTGCAAAGGAGGGCAGTTGGGGGTGATCAAGCCTGCAGGGGAGAGCAGTTGGGGGGAACCCAGGCCTGCAGGGGAGGACAGTTAAGGGTGACCAGGCCTGCAGGAGAGGGCAGTTAGGTGCAATCAGGCTGGCAGGGGAGCAGTTAGACATCAATCAGTCTGGCATGGGAGTGGTTAGGGGGTGATCAGGCTGGCAGCAGAAGCGGTTAGGGGCAATTAGGAAGGCAGGCAGGTACGCAGTTGGGAGCCAGCAGTCCTGGATTGTGAGAGGAATGTCCGACTGCCCATGTAGGCCTGATCCTACTGGGGTCCCAGATTGGAGAGGGTACAGGTTGGGCTGAGGGACAAACCCCCTTTTCCCTCCCACACAAATGTCATGCCCCGGGCCTGTGGTATTTTAATAAGTGAAATAAAACGTCTGCTTCGCCGTGGTGGTTTCTACACTGCTTCCCCGGTCTCTTCCATCAGAATTCTCCCTTTGTGACACCCTGGATGCAATTTCCTGCCTTTTGCAGGCTCAGGGAACAGGGGGAGGTGGGGCTGGCAGCTGGCAGCCAGGGTGGGGTGGGGGGGCCACACCTGATGGATGTCCGAGGCCTGGAGCCTGTGGCCAGGTGTGGGGGGAGGGGAGGAGAGGCTCAGGTCTGCCCCCACCTCTCCCTCCTGGCTCTCCTGCCTGTCCTCAGATGCCCTCAGCTCGGTGCTGCCCCCGGATACCCTCAGCTCGGTGCTGCCCCCCGGATACCCTCAGCTCGGTGCGGCCCCAGGGCCTTTGCACTGGTGGTTCTTTCTGCCCAAGTCTGGCACCCGCTCAAGCAACCCCCGCCCTAGCGCTGTTTCTGCAGCACCTGGTTTGGTAGCATTTCCCTCCTTCCTGCACCTGGCATGCACCTGTCCTAGGAAGGAAGCCCTCTGGAGTCTGGGATGCAGGGGAGGGAGGCTCCCTCACACCTGGGGGGTGGGGGGACCCCTGGGGTCCCGTCCCAGACCGGATCCATGCTGGACTCCCCCCCCCCCCCAGCCCCGTCCCGCCTTCTGCTCACGCTCCATCCCCTCAGCTGTCCCAGGTGTGCGGGCTCCGGGGGGGGGGGGGTGCAGCCACAGCCCTCAAAAACCTCCATCTGGTCGCGGGCGTGGGCGCAGCCCAGATCCCCCCCCCCCCCCCACGCTCCCTTCCCCATAAATAAAAGATTCCCTTCCTCCTCTCAGCCTCGCAGAGCCACAGCCCGCTCACCACCCGGCCCTTTGTGCCCACGCGTTGTCATGGCGACGGCGGTTCCAAAGGCCTGGCACTTCAAGGACTCCCTCCTCTCCCTGCAGCGGGCCGGCGTGGGGGTGGCTAGGATGGCTGCCCCGGGCCTGGCCAGGGCCACTTCCTCCCTGTCCAGCCGGACCCCCGGCCCTGCCAGGGCCCTGCACCCACTCACTACCTCTCACCCTGGCGCGGCCGGACTCTGAGCGTGCATCTACTGGGACCGTCTTCAACGTTGGGTGTAATGAGGACACTCGGGCACCCGGGTCCCCAGGGAGAGAGTTTGCTCCCCTGGCTCTTTCTGCAGCCCAGCCTGGTGCTCGGAATCTGCAGGGTGCAGGGTGCCAGGAGGCAGCGGGTGACTCTGGACATGCCCTCCGTGTCCCCCAGCCAAATTCACCATCCGTCTAGGGGGGGCTGTTCTTGCCTGGGCACCCACAGGGTCCCTGAGGCTCCGGAACACAGGCCCGGGGGAGATGGTGTCCCCTTTCTCCGTGCCCCCAGCCCTGGCAGCCCGGGCCGGGCGGGCACAGCGGGCTGCACACAGGGCTCCTGACCCGGGAGACCCGGCCCACCCCCTCCTCCGCCGGGCAGAGCCTGCGTCTGAGTCGCCCCACTGAGCGAGCGGGCGGCGGTGGGGTCTTTGAGGCTCCGGTGCTTTCTCCGCGCCCTGAGCTCCACTCACGCTCGCTTTTTTATCTCTCCACAGCCCGCCCTTTCATCATCCCCTCTGACTCATGCGGCTGGCAGCGCCCGGTGGCAGGATTTTACCGGTGGCAGCCACGTCCCTCGCGCCCGCCCGCCCGCCCTGGCGCGGCCGAGGCAGCGGTGGCCGTGGGGGACTCGCCGCCCGCTCACTAGGGCGCGTGGGGGCAGGTCTGGCACCGCCTGGAGCCTCAGCTTCCTCGCCTGCATCCACCCGCTAACACACGTCCACGGGCATCGGGGGGCGGGGGGCTGGGTTCCATGCTGGACCCAGGAACAAGACACCCCATTTCTTTGGGAGACACCCTGGTTTTATGGTGTGTTTTTTTAAATATATATATATATATATATATATATATATATATATATATATATATATTGATATTGATATTTTACAGAGAGGAAGGGAGAGAGATAGAGAGCTAGAAACGTCGATGAGAGAGAAATATCGACCAGCTGCCTCTTGCACACTCCACACCAGGGATGCGCCTGCAACCAATGTGCATGCCCTTGGCCGGAATCGAACCCGGGACTTTTCAGTCCACAGACCGACGCTCTACCACTGAGCCACACTGGTTTCGGCTGTTTTTTTTTTTTCTTTTTTTTTTTTTTTTTTGCTCCAGTCCAGGAACTCTGGTGAGAGCAGCCAATCACAGACCCTCCCGCTGACCCCCCAAGCAGGCAAGGCCAATGGGGGAGAAGCCGCAGCGCAGGGGGCACCGAGAAGCCCGGGTTCTGTACCCACTTTCCCTGGCCTGGACCCCCATCCCCCTGAGCAGCTTGACCCTCAGGGAAGCCCTGACCCTCCCAGGCTGCACAGAGGGAGGGCATCGTGGTCCTGGTCCCAGGAGTAGGCAGGGGGCCCGGACGCGGAGACTGTGCGGGCCACAAGCCATGCGACAGGGTCCAGCAGGAGCCAAGCGGCTCCTTTAGGTGCTGCCCTCCCGGAAGCAGGCTCCCCCTTTTGGGAGGGTGCTGGGCAGGGCCTGGCATCCTTTTCCACAGCGGGGTTCCTCCATGACCAGACAGCACCAGGACAGCCCGACGAGACGCTCTTTAAAAATATATATATATCTTATTGCTATTTTACAGAGAGGAAGGGAGAGAGATAGAGAGCTACAAACGTCGATGAGAGAGAAACATCGACCAGCTGCCTCTTGCACACCCCCTACCGGGGATGTGCCCGCAACCAATGTACATGCCCCTGACCGGAATCGAACCCGGGACCTTTCAGTCCGCAGACTGATGCTCTACCACTGAGCCAAACCGGTTTCGGCCCAACAAGACGCTCTTGAACGCATGTTCAATGTGTCCAACCACTCAGCCGGGCCCAATTCTAGCAGCGAGAGGACCGCGCCCACCTGCCCTGGCACAGGCCGTGCCCTCTAGCATCCCGGAGCTGTGTGCCTTGGGGCTGGGCCAGGGGTCCAGATTCCCAGGAGGGTCCAGGGTGAATCCTCCGGGCTGCACAAGGAGAAAAGAGTATGTGTCAGCCACCTGCTCCCCCGTGTGAGGGCCCGCCTGCCCCCTCAGGCCTCACTGTGGCCCGAATGTGTCCCCCCAGAATTCATATCCTAACCCCCTAAATCAGGGGTGGGCAGACTTTCTGACTCGAGGGCCACCATGGGTTCTTACACTGGACCGGAGGGCCGGAACAAAAGCAACCTGACCACGCTGGCACTCTCCTCTTGGGCTGCTGGTGAAGGAGCGGAGGGGAGAGCAAGAGAACCCTCCTCCGCTCTCTCGGCTCCGCGGGCCGGATAGAACAGCCAAAGGGGCCAGATCCGGCCCGCGGGGCCGTAGTTTGCCCACGGCCGCCCTAAATGATGGTATGAGGAGGTGGGGTTTGTGGAAGGTGCTTAGTTAAGCCTTGGTGAGCAGGATGAGTGCGCCCTTATGCATGAAGCTCCCGGCAGCAGCCTCGCCCCTCCTGCCAGGAGGGTGGGTACAAGATGTCTGTGGCCAGACCCCCCCCCCCCCCCCCCTGCTGGCACCTGGTCTGACTTCCAGCCTCCGGAACTGGGAGCGATGCAGCTGTGCTGTTTATGAACACACCAGCCTGCGGGATTGCGTTCCAGCGCCCCCCACGGACCGGACGGGGAGGCTCCATGCCTCTTCCCCATCGCACGGGCCTCCAGCGGGCCTGCCCCAGCCCAGGGCGTGTCTGGAAGGGAGGAGGCTGGGACCGGCGGTGGGAGCCTCTGGCCTGGTCAGCCCTGGGGCCTGGTACACAGCAGCCCATTAACAGAGCTAAGCCCCGCCCCATCCCGTACTCCCCACGGTTCTGGGGCAGGCAGGGGTGGGCAAATTTTCTGACTTGAAGGCCACAATGGATTCTTACACTGGACCGGAGGGCCGGCACAAAAGCAACCTGACCATGCTGGCACTCTCATCGTGGGTGGAGGGGAGAGCAAGAGAACCCTCCGCTCTTTCAGCTCTGAGGGCCGGATAGAACAGCCGCACGGGCCGGATCCGGCCCGCGGGCCGTAGTTTGCCCACCCCTGCTCCAGGGCAGGGGAGACCCCAATGCTCCGCGTGGCGAGAACGGCTCCTGCTCACTGTGCTTCCTGAAGCTCAGCACTGGGGCTGCACCGAGCTCAGGCCTGCCCAGCACCCCTCCTCGGGGTGGCCAGGCGAGGGGTGGGCACGTGGGGTCCTGCAGAGTGGACGCCTGGCCTTGGCCGCCTCTGCCTGGACCTCGGGGGGCCAGCAGCTGGGCTCCTCCAGGCCGCCCTCCTGGACCACCCCCTCCTCTTTGCCAAGCAGCGGGTGTCTCCGAATCTCCCAGACCAGGGTCGGCAAACTCATGAGTCCACAGAGCCAAATATCAACAGTACAACCATTGGAATGTCTTCTGAGAGCCACATTTTTTTAAGCTTAAAACTATATAGGTAGCCGAAACCGGTTTGGCTCAGTGGTAGAGCGTCGGTCTGTGGACTGAAAGGTCCCGGGTTCGATTCCGGTCAAGGGCATGTACCTTGGTTGCGGGCACATTCCCTGGTAGGGGGTGTGCAAGAGGCAGCTGGTTGATGTTTCTCTCTCATCAACGTTTCTAGCTCTCTATCCCTCTCCCTTCCTCTCTGTAAAATATCAATAATATATATATATATATATATATATATATATATATATATATATATATATATTTAAAAAACTATATAGGTAGGTACTTTGTTATTAATTAGCGTACGTGGTATTTTGTGGGAGAGCCACACCCAAGGGGCCAAATGGCTGGGCCAACTGTCCCAGACGGATGTCCCAAGGCAGGCCCTGCACACTCAGGGAGCCACTCTGGGACCCCTTGGACGTTGCTCCCCCCCGACGTCCCCTCTTCCAGCTCCCCCATCCCCTTTCCGGTGTCCCCCCCACCCCCTACCCCCACCCCCCTTCCTGCTCTCCCATTTCTGTTCCTTCTTCCTCTGGTAGAGTGGGCATCCCTCCATTTCACCATCAGGGACACTGGGGGCGGGAGGGCGGGGACATCCCGGGGACACGGGCCAGGCCGTGGGAGGCCCCGGATGTGCCGGCCGCCTGTGACACATCGGGACAGCTGGGGCGTGAGAAGCAAGGCGGGCGAAGGAAGCGCTTGCCCTGAGGAGAAGGGCGGCGGAGCCCTGGGTCAGGGGCTGCCCCGAGGGCTGGGGGCCCAGCAGTGCCCCCTGCACCCCGCACATCGGGGCCCTGCTCCCGAGAAGCAGGGCGAGAGGGCCATGACAGCGGCCCTGCCAGCCCAGCGCCGGGGAGAGGAAGGGGACTGGGTGCCCACGGCTTTGTTGACAGCTCCACGCGGGGGGGACGCCCAGGAGAACCCTGCCCGCATCCTGTGGGCGGTGGCAGCCGGGAGAGCATCGTGTCATTTGTTTTATTTTAAAAGAATGCTTTCTTTCTTTCTTTTAAAAAAATATGTTTTATTGATTTTTTAAAATATATATATTATTGATTTTTTACAGAGAGGAAGGGAGAGGGACAGAGAGTTAGAAACATCAATGAGAGAGAATCATCCATCAGCTGCCTCTTGCACACCCCCCACAAGGGATGTGCCCACAACCAAGGTACCTGCCCTTGACTGGAATCGAACCTGGGACCCTTCAGTCCACAGGCCAACGCTCTATCCACTGAGCCAAACTGGTTTCAGCTATTTTATTGATTTTTTTACAGAGAGGAAGAGAGAGGGACAGAGAGTTAGAAACATCGATGAGAGAGAATCATCAATCAGCTGCCTCTTGCACACCCCCCACTGGGGATGTGCCCGCAACCAAGGTACCTGCCCTTGACCGGAATCGAACCCGGGACCCTTCAGACTGCAGGCTGACGCTCTAGCCACTGAGCCAAACCGGTTTCGGCAAAATGCTCTCTTTTCTTTATCTAGACTGGGTCTCCTGGACGGTGACGTGGCATGAAGGGGTACAAGGAAGCGTCTCCCTCCCACCCCATCTCCAGCGACCCGCCACCCCCAGCTGTTCCCGCAGGTGCCCCCTCCCTCGTCCCCAGCCAGACATATTGGTGTCCCCCCTCTCACTCCCCCAACAGCTCCTGTGGGTGTCCCCTCCCTCACCAGAGTAAGCCTTCCACCTTGATAAACTCTTGCTGTAATTTGAATTTGCATCTTCCTCGTTTCCAGTGAAATGGAGCCCACCTGGGTGGGTTCATTTCACGTCTTGGCCCATCTTTATCCCGGGTTGTTGGTCTTTGTTGTACTAATTTGTAAGGATATATATATATATATATATATATATATATATATATATATATATCAGGGAGCACCCCTTTGCAAGATGAATGGCTGATATCCCCACAGTTTGTTATCTTTTTTATTTGGTTCACCACCCATGCATCTTGTCTTTTATTGTTATGAGGTTGGCTGTATCCATCTTTTATTCACTGGCTTCTGGGTTTTGTATAATTCTTAGAATACTTCAAGGTTATAGGTTATTTTTTTTTTATTCTTCCAGTAGTTTAATTTTTTTTTTCTTTTTAAGCTTCGGTTCATTTGGAACTTATTTTAGTGTCAAGAAGTGAGGCAGTCATCCAAAAGTTTCCCCCAGCCCTGCCAGCGTGGCTCCGTGGTTGAGCGCCGACCTACGAACCAGGAGGTCATGGTTTTAATTCCAGCGCAGGACACATGCCCCGGGGTTGCAGGCTCGATCCCCAACAGGGGGCGTGCAGGAGGCAGCCAATCAATGATTCTCTGTCATCATTGATGTGTCTATCTCTCTTTCCCCCTCCCTTCCTCTCTGAAATCAATACAAATATTTTTTTTTAAGTTTTCCCCAAATGCCTCGTTAGTTGTCCTAAGACGGTACTTGTTGTATCTTTTAAATTATTTATTCAATAACCCAGTTTTCCCTTCTCCTATTTACCTAGGAGTCTCTTTCTGGAACTTCCTTCCCCATCACCTGACGGGGCAGGGGCTGCACTCATTACTGTGGTTTTAGAATATATTTTAGGCCGAAACCAGTTTGGCTCAGTGGATAGAGCGTCGGTCTGCGGACTGAAAGGTCCCGGGTTCGTTTCCCGTCAAGGGCATGTACATTGGTTGCGGGCACATCCCCAGCAGGGGGTGTGCAAGAGGCAGCTGGTCGATGTTTCTCTCTCATTGACGTTTCTAGCTCTATCTCTCTCTCTCCCTTCCTCTCTAAAATATCAATAAAATATATTTTTAAAAAACTAAAAAAAAAAAAAAGAATATATTTTAGGACGTCACACAGCCGACCTCCTTCAGGATACTTCATTTTACATTTTTCCTTGTTTGTTTTTTTGTTTTGTTTTGTTTTGTTTGTTTTTGCTCGCTTATTCTTTCCCGTGGTCTTCAGAATGGGTAGGGCTGGGCCTCTTGATCCCTCCAGAGCCAGAACTTCAGGACTTGCCCCGGGGACCCAGCGCAGGGTCCACCTCATGGGTGGCTGCCGGGTGGCTTCACGCTCCATCCGGCCCCGCCCCGCCGATGGAATCCACAGGGGCAGAGCTGTCCAGGGTGCTGGGCTCTGGGTCTGCCCCAGGCTTTCCTTGGGGGGAGAAGGGAGAGAGAGGGGTGTCCCAAGCGAGTGGCCAAGGAGAAGGCCCTTCTCTCTGGGTATCACCCTTTGCATATGGGAAAGGAGGAGATCCTGGCCTCGCTGAGAGGTTCTGCAGGCCCAGGTGTGGGCCTTTCTGCTCACACACAACCTGGGGGAGCTGGAGAGGCCCAGTGGCCAGAGCAGGAGGGCGGCACGGAGCCCAGGTGCCCGGGAGAGGAGCCGGGTCCAGGATGGGCAGCTATGGCCACTCTGTGGACCGCTCATTCCAGAGGAGGTCTGCAGGCGGGTGGGAGTCCTGTCATCCTTCCAGCCGCACTTGTGCACGCTCAGGCCAGAGCCTGGAGCCTGGGCATCGATCGATCGAAACCTCCCAGAAACCCGACCCTCAGGCCAGCCAGCCGGTGAAGAGCGGCAGCTGAGAGCCTGGAGGAGTCTGGCACAGGCAGCCCGAGGCTCTGTGCTCAGGTAGTGCCTCTCTTTCACCCCCCCCCCCCAGCATTCAAGCTCAACCCACCTAGGAGAGCCTCGCCTGGGAAAAGCCAGCCACCTCGTTGAGGGGCTGCAGTTGGCTGGGCTGATAGAGTGAGGGGGCACCGAGGGAGGCTGGGGGTGGGGTGGGCAGACCCCAGACTCCTTGCAGGCTAAGAGGCCGGCAGCAAACCTCAGCCAGGCTGGACTGTCAGCAGGAATGCTGGCTAAAAATACCCCGCTCTCGGAGGCCTCAGAGCCCTGTCCTCACCCCGGGCACGCAAATGTGCCCTTCAGCCTTCGCGCAAGAGGCCAGCAATAGGCCCACGGGACAGGTGGAGAAAACTCGGGCCCTGCACCCACGAGGTCCCAGCCAGCCCGGGCCCCAATGTCCAGGACTAGCCTCAGAGTCTCCTGTCTCACCTCAAGGCCGGGTCTGGCCCCTGCCCTGCTCATTACCTGTGGCCCTGGGCAGGGGTCAGAGCAAGGATTGGTCTAGGACCGTGGTCGGCAAACGGCGTCTCACGAGCCACATGCAGCTCTTTGGCCCCTTGAGTGTGGCTCTTCCACAAAACACCATGGCCTGGGCGAGTCTACGTTGAACAAGTGGTGTTAGAAGAAGTTTAAGTTTAAAAAATGTTGGCTCTCCAAGCCGTGTGCCCCGGGTGAGCCGTGTGCCCCAGGTGAGCCGTGTGCCCCGGGTGAGCTGTGTGTCCCAGGGGACCGTGAGTCCCGGGAGAGCCGTGTGTGCCCCGGGGAAGCAGTGGGACCCAGGGGGAGGGATGGTGTGAACCAGAGGAGGAGCGGATTCTATCCGTGTGGTCCTAAGATAGTCACCATAACAAGCAGACTGCCAAATGACAGCGGGGAGGGGAAGGAGACCTGGGGGGAGATAAGAGATCAACCGAAGGAGTGGTATGCATGCATATAAGTACAACCAACGAACACAGAACTCTGGGGAGGGAGGGCATGAATGGGAGGTAGAGGGGGGGGCAATGGTAAGCTATGTACACATATAATACCTTAATAAATTTTAAAAAATAGAAAAATGTTGACTCTCCAAAGAAATGTCAAGTGCTGTCCCGCTGATAATTGGCTCTGTCGACGAACGAGTTTGCAGGCCACCGCTCTAGGGTAAGCTCAGAATAGAATGAAGGCCCCGCCAGCCCCCGCCCTGCACCTTGACTCCGTTCTGTGGCTCTCAGGCTGTGGAGCCACTTGCTGGGCCGGGCTTGGGCCGAGCCAGCCCAGAAGGATCTGGGGCTCTCATCGTCTCCCCCATGGGTGAGTCAGTCCCTGTGGGCTTCCAGGTGGCTGGCCGGCTGTGTGGCCAAGACACACCCTGTGTGGGGGGCTCATTGGCTGAGTGACTCCAGACCAGGCCCTCCTCCCCGGGGCTCATTCTCCCCACCTGTCACCTGTGGAGGTAAGGGAGGTGGAAGTCGAGCAGAGACCTATGAGGGTACCTGCAATCCGCCTCCCTGGGTGTTGTTGAGTGACCAAACGCCTACACAAGCAGACGGAAGCGTTAAAGGGAGGAAGTGAGGGGTGGGATGAGCCCGTGGCCTCTCCCTCTAGGAAATGGGAGCAGATCTGCGTGGGCCCCGTGGATCGTGGCGGCTCAGAAAGGGGCCCGTGGGGGAGAGCAAGGCTCGGCACTGGGTCTGAGTTAGCTCAGCAAGAGCCCCCTGGCTGCAGCCCAGGCGTCCACGCCCGCTGGGGCCATGCCTCGGCCTGCCTTCCCCGCCCCGCTGGTGCTGGCAGGTCCCTGGTTTTCACTTGTCGGCGGGGCTCCTGGGACAAAGAGTGGCTCCCGATTTAGCTGTCGCTGCCGGGTGGGTGGCTCTCCAAGGATCTGCATTTCTTGCAGGAATGGGGGAGGGGAGTGAATCCAGGGCTGAAGCCTTGGGCACAGCCTGGCGCGCCCCCCCCCCCCCCGATTTCCTGAGATCTGCCTCTGCACCAAACTTGGGGCCCCGAGGGACCAGAAGCCTCCTACTCACCCCTGGCCCGGGCGTGTGCCCAGACAGAAGCCGCCGCATGGGCTGCCCGCTCTAGGAGAACAACCTGAGCCCATTGTGATGGCTAGGAGGCCTAGACCAGGGGTGGGCAAACTTTTTGACTCGAGGGCCACAAGGGGTTCTTACACTGGACCGGAGGGCCGGCACAAAAGCAACCTGACCATGCCGGCACTCTCCTCTTGGGCTGCTGGTGAAGGCGCGGAGGGGAGAGCAAGAGAACCCTCCCCCGCTCTTTCGGCTCCGCGGGCCGGAGAGAACAGCCGCACGGGCCGGATTCGGCCCGCGGGCTGTAGTTTGCCCACGGCTGCCCTGGACACTCACCCCTCCCTCTGGGAGCGAGAAGAAGGGGGCAGGTCCAGCCCTAAGAGCCAGGTGCCAGCGCTGCATGTCCACACAGCCCGGGTCTCCTCCTCCTGGTGACCGAACACGGGGGCTCCGGGCCCAGAAGGTGGGCGTGGCGAGGGGGCACCACGGGGCAATGCTCATGCCCCATCAACAACCCCCAGCAGCCCCTCGGAGGCGGGACGTGCACGTGGCCGGGCTGGGGGCCTGCCCATCACGGCAGACTCCAGGACGCCATCACGTGGGAGGAGGCCCCTGCATGGTGGTGTGGAGGCTGGAGGCTTGCAGAGACGGGCAAGGCCCAGGGGGATTTCTTGGGGTTGCTGCCAGGGGTCGAGCTGTTGGCCCCTTCCCTACGCTGGAGTGTGGGGTGTGGGGTGGGGGGCTTCCAGAGGAAGCAGTGGCTACGGGCAAATAAAGTCCAGGGCCACCAGGATGTGGGTCTACATGAGCTCCCTGGGCCTCCATTTTCTTGTCTGTGAAATGGGTTGTGGTGTCTACACGGACAGGGCAGAATCGGTTCCATGCCCTTAGCAGGCCTGGCACAGAGTTCTCCCGGGCCTCAGGCAGGCAGCCACCCTCCACGGTGAGAGCAGATGGCAGCTGGTGCACCCCCAGCTCCCTGGCACCGGGACCACATTCCCATCTGCCCCCTCCTCCCCCAACCACCTCAAAGTGCTGGGGAAGATTGCATTGGAGCAGCACCTGGGCCGCAGGCACGGGCTTGCTGAATGACCTCTGCGCTTCCGCCTGGGTCGCTCCTTGCACCATCCTGGGGCTGGCTCAGGAGGTCTGCCTACACCTCCCCACTCCTCCCTGGGAGGGTGCTGAGGAGCCAGCTGGCCCGGGGACCCCAGCGGGCTGCCGGGGCAGCGCCGTCGCCGGCCTGCCTCTCCGGGATGGAAACAAGTGACCTTCCAAGGAAGTCAGGCGGTGTCCCCGTGGCCCCAGCTCAGGAGGACTGGCCACCGCAGCAGGCTCCCCTCGTCCCAGCTGGATTCTATGAGTTTGAGGGAAAAACCCCAAACTCTCCCGGCGGGGTCCTCTTTCCGGGCACAGGAGAGAGGTGGACAAATGCGGGACGTGGGCCGGCTGACCTCTCCCAGGAGGCATCCGCGTCTGCTTCTTCATCCACACGCTGCTCTGAGCTCAGGGAGAGACCCGGGGGGGGGGGGGGTGAGCTGAGGTCACGCAGCTGACACGCTATGGTGGAGGGTGGCCTTGGGGACCGACCAGAGGGTGGGGATGAGGCAGTGCCAGACCCCATTGGAGGGGAGGGCAAGCTTGTAGGAGGTTGTGTCTCACGTGTAATGGGTCTGGGGGGGGGCAATTCAGGCAGAAGCCCGGAGCAGGCAGGGAGAGATAAGGATCAGCCTAGAGAGCAGTCTCCAGCTCATGCCTGCTCCTGGGCCTCAAGGACACGTGTCCAGGAAGCCCGGGGAACACAGACCAATGAGGCCCCAATGGTCTGTCATCTCCGCCCCCGGACAGGGCCTCCCAGGAACTGATGGGTGTAGACTTCATTACAGGGGGCGGCGATCCACCAGGCTCTTCCCACGGCATCTCTCTGGGCTTGGTCCCCAGGACTGGCTGTGCCCCTGGACGAAAGGCTGCAGCCTCTGTCCAGCCACCCCCCCCCCCCCGCTCCTCCCCGCTCCCCGGTTCCTCAGCAGCTGTCACATGCCTTCCCTAGCTGCCCACCCAGGGAGTCCGTCCACTGTCCCTCGTGCTGTCCTGCACCTGCCCGCACCCTGTAGATGTGCCTTACCGAACCCTCCCCACGACTTCAGCCTGAGCAGCGAGCCATGTCCTGCTGGGGGCAGGCTGGCCGGTCACCCAGCCCTGCTCAGCTCCCCCCTCCCCCCTCTGCCTGGCATGAGCCCCCCAGCCTCAGGGCAGCCCCACACCTCCCCTACCCCAGCCAACGCCCACAGCCAACAGCCAACACCATCCGGGAGCCATCCAACCAACGGGCTTCCAGCGAGAGGGCGCTGGCCAAGGTGCTGACTAAGGCGCAAAGGACACACCTGTCCCGCAGCGCGCAGCGCCTGATTCCCACATTGCAGAGCCGGGGCGGCGGCTGGGAAACCCAGGCCCCAGCCTCCAGCCGCCGGGAACATCTGGGTGATGGGGCTTTAAACGTCCCTGGAGCTTGGAGCCTGTTTTTGAACGGGAAAGGAGAGCGGTCCCGCTCCAGCCAAGGGGCTGCTGCGCTTTTGGGGCTTTTGGGGCTCCGGGGTTTAGTGGGGGCGAGAAAGGGAGCGGGCCAGGCAGGCAGAAGCGCCTCTCCTCCCACCCCCATCTCCAGGCCTGCAGACAAAGCCCTAATCGGTGGCTGGCCACTTTGGGGACACCCTCTCCTCCACGCCCTCCAGCCCCTGCACACCCCGGCCAACCCCGGGCCGCCACGCCCTGGGGGCCCCGCGCGCCCCCCAGCCCGCCCCGGCCGAGGCTGCCATCCCCGCGGCCGCCGCTAGGGGCCGCCGCCTCTCCAGAAACGCGCCGCCTTTGTCTGGGGCCGGGCGGCGTGCGGAGCGCCTCCTGCGGCCCGGCCCGCGCCCCTCGCCGCCTCCGCGCGCCCCGCGCCCCCCGCCGCCCCGCGCCCCGGCCCCGCTCCGGCCCGCGCCCAGGTGAGCGCCCCGCCCGCCCGCCCGCCGCCAGGCCCCGCCCCGCCCCGCCCCGCCCCGCCCCGCCCCGGCCGGGCCGGGCAGGCGGCGTGGGGACCGGGTGGGTTCCTCGCGCCGCGTCAGACCACATGATCCCATAAAACATTCATCCGCTCCGGAGCCGCCGCCGCCGCCGCCGCCGCCGCCGCCCTGCGCCCCGCGCCCCGCGGCCCGCGGCCCCGCCAGCAGCTCCTCCTCCGGCCGGCGGAGCGGAGCGCGCGCCCCGCCTCGTCGTCCCGCGCGGCCGGGCCGGGGCCGGGCCGGAGCCGCGGCGCCTGGATGCGGCGGGCCCGGCCGCGGGGAGACGGGCGCCGGCCCCGCAGCGACTTTCGGTCCCCGACGCGCCCCGCCCGACCCCGACGATGGTGAAGACGGAGGCGCCCGGCGGAGGTGAGTGGCGGCGCCGCTGGGTGGGGCGCCGGGTGCGGGGAGTGGGGTGCGGTAGGGTGAGGATAAGAATGGGGGTGTCCCGGAGCCGCAGGGCCGGTCCCCGCTGTCCGGGCGGCGGCGGCGGCGGGGTCACCGCAGTGGCGCACCGGCGGGGGCCGCGCGCGGGTGCCCGGCCCCGGGAGGGCGGAGCCCGCGGCGGCCGGAAAAGTTGCCGCTTCCCCGGGAAAGTTGGAGGCGACGGCGGCGGCGGAGGCGGAGGCAGAGGCAGAGGCAGGGAGGCGGCGGGTCAGGGTGGCCCCTGAAACCCGGGGCCCGGGCCCGGGGCGGAGGCTGCCGGCTGGAAGGGCGCGGTCCAGCCGCGGAGCGTCCCGGCCACGGAGGGGTTAACGGCCATGTGCGCACAAACGTGGTACCCAGCAAAGGCGGGGGTGGGGTGGGGTGGGGATGGTGGGGGGGCACCCACCTCCTCCGCCCTTGCCCCCGCTGGACTCAGCTCAGGACCTCACTTGTCTCCGGGGCCAGCGGAATGAGTGGGGGCGTCGGCGACAGCAGACAGCAGGGATGGGGTGCGGCAGCCAAGCCCCCCTGTCCGCAGCCTAAAGGGCCCCTGCGGGGTGGGCTGAGGGGGGTTCACAGTGCCTCATCCCCCCGAAACCCTCGGGGGACCCCTCCCCCTGGCATGGCATGAGGCCCCGAGGGTGGGGGCTGGGGGCCCCAGCTGCGCGCTCCGCCTGGCACCCCCGCGGGCTGCCCTGCTGGTGTCCACAGTGCCGCAGGCAGCACACACGTTTCCTTGCACGTGCGCGTGTGTCTGCCTGGAGGGCTGCACCCTGGCCTCCCGCGTGTGCACGCACATGCCGGGCTGCCCCAGTTGGGCACGTGCACACACGCTGTGGGTGCACACCCGCGTCCTCGCCCCGCGGCCCCCTCCCCGGCTGCACGCCCGTGGCCACGCACACGCATGTACGCAGCATGCTTGCTGGGGTCTCACACGCCGGTGCCCCCTTCAGCGGGACCCGCTCCGGTGCCCGCATGCATGGGTGGAGGGGGAGGCTCTGGGCGGCCGGAGCTTGCAGACAGAGGCGGTGAGACACTGTCCACACGGGATCCTGGCCCCACTCTGTCCACCCGCCCCGTGTCCTGGGAGTCTCCCCTCATCCTGGGAGTCTCCCCTCCACCGCCCCTCAGGCCTGTTGGTGCAGGTGCAACTGGGTGTGCGCGTGTGAACACGTGTGTCTGCACGCGTGACCGTGTGTGCCTGTGGACCCATCAGCGTGTGCCTTTTTTTCCCCCCTTCCGGGTGTAGGTGCCCCCGGGGGGCCTGGGTGGGCCGTGGCCGGGTTCTGCACCCCAGATCTGCCGCAGAGGCCTTGGGGGATGTGCGCTGGGGGCTCGTTCGGTGCCCCGGCCCAGGGTGCGAGGGGGCAGGGCTCCCGGACACCCCTCCTCTCCCCCCACGGCGGGGCAGGGGTGGCCGACGGGGGCTGGGACCCACGTGGGCCGGGAAGGCCGGCTTCAGAGCTGGAGGTCAGCACGGGGACGCGTTGGCCAGACGCCCCGCCGTGCTCAGCGGTGGCTGCCGCTCGGCTCAGCGGGGCGCAGGTACAATGTGCCCTCCCTGGGCTGACCCAGGGTGACCTTAGGAGGAAGCCTTTGCCCCCTCCCCACCCCCCCACCCCCGTGCCTCGCTCTCTCCATGGTGTGTCACCTTCCCCGGGCACGGTGTGGGGCTCTGAGGTAAGGGTGTGGGGACTCCCTCTCTCGGGGGTAAGGAGGGCTCCAGGCCCACGGCCGGCTCCCCCCGCCTCCCCCAGCGTCTCCTTGCCTGGAGAATGGGGACAGGCCGCTCCCCCGTGTACGGTGCGTGAGGGTGGGCCTCGTGCCGGGACAGGCACGGGGACCAGCTGGCCACGCCCCTTTGTCCCCCGCCTGCCTTTCCATCTGCGAGGAAGAAGCCAGCTCCCCCTCGAGGACCAGGCAGGCCATGGTGTCCGGCTCCTGAGTGTGGGGGTGGCAGGATGGCAAGGGCCTGGAATGGGGTCCTGGCTCCTCGCCCCCCCCACCCCCCGCCGGGGCCCACGACCTTGAGTGTGGCAGTCCACCCCTCCAGGCCTCAGTCTCCCCATTTGTGACGCGGGGCCAGTAACCAGGCTTCCCCTCCGTGGTTGTTGGGGGGGGAAGGCCGTCCCACCCCCGCCAGCCAGCCCTTCCGGCCAGGGAAGGCCTCTGGAACCCCGGCACCGCCACCAGGGCCCCTCCCTTCCTCCCTCCTGTCTCCTGAGGGGGACAAAGGCCCCTACAAGGCGAGGGGAATTGCAGGGGGGGAATGCGGGCAGGAAGGGGAGCAGGGGAGCAGGGGAGCAGGGGAGGGGGGGAGAGGACACCCTGGGAGGTGGGCGGGAGCCACCTACATATTTCCCAAGCTGGCCCAGCATCTTTGCTCTGCCCCCGCCCGGCGGGAAGCCTGCAGAACCCCGGAACCTCTGTTCCCCTCTGCGGAAGGTTCCCGGGCAGCCGGGGTCCCGTCATCGGGACTGGGCCTCTCCCCATGGTCCTGGAAGCCGGGGCCGGCGTGGGGGCCGGGGTGGGGGGAAAAGGAGAGGCTCGGGGAAGACAGCCTCGCCCAGTGGGTCTCCACAAGCCAGAGGGCTTGTGGGATGTGCGGGGAGAGGGCGGGGGGGGGGAAGGGGGGCAGTGAGGGGTGGCCTCCAGAAGTTCTGTGGTCCTAGGAGGCTGCGGGCAGCCCGGGACAGGTGCTGCGCCTCCCCCACCATTCCTGACTCAGGTTCCTCTTCCCGCTGCTGCCCCCAGGCCGGGAACTCCGGCTCACCCCCAGGCAGCGGGGCCCCTCCTCGCTCCCTGCCCTGTCCTCCTCGGATTCGTGGCTTTGTGGCCTCATAGCTCAGCCGTTCCTGGCAGCTGCTGCAGCCCCAGGAGGGTCCTGGCTGGCGGAGCGGGTGGAATCCACCGCCCGCCCCAGGGGTGAGGTCCCCGCCCCGCGGGGCCTGCCGCCAGAAAGTCTCCGCGGGGCCTCGGTCTGTGCATACAGAAAGGGGTCGGGGAAAGCGGCGCCGGGGAGGTGCTCCGCGGTGAACGAGGGAGTCTACGGAACGGGTGAGCGGTGGGTGAGGGAGAGCCAGGGTGTCGGTGAGTGTGGGAAGGAGGGCGTGACATCCTCCACCCCTCTCTCCTCCTCCCCCGCACCCCCGACCGCCCCCTGGTCAGTATCTTCCATGTGCCCCACCCCCGGCCTGGTAGGCAGCCCTGACCCATGACCCCGTCACCCCCAGGGCTGCCTGACCCTCTCTGTGGCCACCCAGGGCCAGGGCCTCAAGATCCATAGGATGCTGCCCGCACCCCCCCCCCCCCCGCAGCTGTCCTCTCGGGGCCCAGCCTCTGCACCCCCTGCACCCCCCAGAGTCCCCTGCCCTGCAGCCTGCCTGCTTCTGCACCGTCCAACCGCCCGATCCCAGACACAGTTTGCCCATTCAGATACCCACACAGCCTCTCATTCAGTTATGCATTCATTTTTTCCCTCCCTCCCTTCACTTCCTTCCTTCCTTCCTTCCTTCCTTCCTTCCTTCCTCCCTTCACTTCCTTCCTTCACTTCCTTCCTTCCTCCCTCCCTCCCTCCCTTCACTTCCTTCCTTCCTTCCTTCCTTCCTCCCTCCCTCCCTTCACTTCCTTCCTTCACTTCCTTCCTTCCTTCCTTCCTCCCTCCCTCCCTTCACTTCCTTCCTTCCTTCCTCCCTCCCTCCCTCCCCTTCCCTTCCCTTTCCTTCCTTCCTTCCTTCCTTCCTTCCTTCCTTCCTCCCTCCCTCCCTCCCTCCCTCCCTTCCTTCCTCCCTCCCTCCCTCCCTCCCTCCCTCCCTTCCTCCCTTCCCTCCCTCCCTCCCTCCCTCCCTCCCTCCCTCCCTCCCTCCCTTCACTTCCTTCCTTCCTTCCTTCCTTCCTCCCTCCCTCCCTTCACTTCCTTCCTTCACTTCCTTCCTTCCTTCCTTCCTCCCTCCCTCCCTTCACTTCCTTCCTTCCTTCCTCCCTCCCTCCCTCCCTTCCCTTCCCTTCCCTTTCCTTCCTTCCTTCCTTCCTTCCTTCCTTCCTTCCTTCCTCCTCCCTCCCTCCCTCCCTCCCTCCCTTCCTCCCTTCCCTCCCTCCCTCCCTCCCTCCCTCCCTCCCTCCCTCCCTTCACTTCCTTCCTTCCTTCCTTCCTTCCTTCCTCCCTCCCTCCCTTCACTTCCTTCCTTCACTTCCTTCCTTCCTTCCTTCCTCCCTCCCTCCCTTCACTTCCTTCCTTCCTTCCTCCCTCCCTCCCTCCCTTCCCTTCCCTTCCCTTTCCTTCCTTCCTTCCTTCCTTCCTTCCTTCCTCCCTCCCTCCCTCCCTTCCTCCCTTCCCTCCCTCCCTCCCTCCCTCCCTCCCTCCCTCCCTCCCTCCTTCCTTCCTTCCTTCCTTCCTTCCTTCCTTCCTTCCTTCCTCCCTCCATCCCTCCCTCCCTCCCTCCCTTCCTTCCTTCCTGGTCTGTCAGGCCCTCCCCCTGAGCCAGGCCGTGAACGGGGTGTGGCCTGTGGCCTCCTGGGTGCCGGGGACTAAATCCTTTGAGGGGCAGCCGGCCCCGGAGCCGCCAGTGGCAGCCTCAGCCGGGGGACAGCGTGCTGCCCGCCCCCCCCTGCCTCTTCCGGCGCCGGCGCCGGGGTGCGTGGGCCTGCCCGGCCCCACCATGCGGGTGTTTTTGGGGCTGCAGTTTCTTCTTTTGTTGCTGTATTTTAAACGCTTTGCACATCGGGGCTATTCTGGTGCATCATGGGTTTGGCGGTGTGTGTGCCGAGTCCCTCCCCGAGGATGCGCCGCCATTCTTTCCCACGGACCGGCCCTGGCCCCTCGGGCTGCCCAGGGTTGGGGGGCTGGACATGGGAGGTACACTCTGCACCATTAGGTCCCCGAAAGTGTGATCACGCGCCCCGTCTCTGGATCCCGACCCCGCCCGACCTCTCCGGGGCAGCAGATGCTGCGGGTTTTTTTCTCTCTCTGGGAGTGAATGCATACGCCTCCCCACGGATCAGGATTCCGGCCCTGGCTCTCCCGGCCACCTCTCTCCTGGCCCCTCCCCACGGCCTCGGCCTTCGCCCTGCGGCTGTCCCGACAGCCCTGTCTCCACGCGGGCCTGCAGCCCGGGCCTCCTGCGGGAGAAGGGAGGAGGGGCCGCCAGGCACCCTCCCACAGCCTCCTGCCCCCACCACACACACACACACACACACACACACACACACACTCACAGAGGAAGGACAGCCGGGCCCCAGAGGTATTGCTGAAAGGCAGAGCGGCGGGCAGGCCAGCCAGAGGAATGGCGGGGGGAGGGGGGGGTACAGAGCCTGGCAGAGGCCCAGGTTGGGCCCGGCAGGCGGAGCTGGGCCCATGGGGCCACGGGGAGCGTGGGTGGGGGGGCTGGGGTGCCAGGAGCTGGCCCGGCGTGGTGCAGGCAGCCCACCCTCGGCCCGAGGGGTGCACCCGGCCTTCCTACCTGCCTGCCACAGAGCCCGCGGCGTGGAACTGACGTCCTGTGGAAGGCCGGTGGGGGTGGAGCGAGGGTCACGCAGTCCAGCAGAACTGGCGCAGCTGGGTTATGTGGTGCTGATGGGCCAGCGCCTTGGACCAGCCCCGCGGCCGGCAAACTCGTTAGTCCACAGAGCCAGACACCCACAGGACGAACCACTGACATTTCTTTGGAGAGCCACATTTTTTAAAAAAATATATATTTTATTGATATTTCACCGAGAGGAAGGGAGAGGGATAGAGAGCCAGAAACGTCGATGAGAGAGAAACATCGACCAGCCGCCTCTTGCACACCCCCTACCGGGGATGTGGCCGCAACCAACGTGCATGCCCTTGACCGGAATCGAACCCGGGACCTTCCAGTCCGCAGACCGACGCTCTACCCACTGAGCCAAACCGGTTTCGGCGAGAGCCACATTAAAAAAAAAACAAACTTAAAACTTCTTCTAAAGCCACTTCTTCAACACAGACTCGCCCGGGCCGTGGTATTCTGTGGAAGAGCCACACGCCAGGGGCCCAAGAGCCGCGCGTGAGCCCCAGTTTGCCGGCCACGGAACCAGAGGGCGCCTCGGGGCTCCGGGTTTGCCAGTGGGGTGGGAAGGGCTCCTCTGGGGACACCCCCCCGAGCAGCACCCTGTAAGGGCCTGCTGCGCCCACAAACTCGCTTTGGGGAAAGGTGACGGGGGGCCCGGGGAAAGACGGGGAGAGGTGCCTCAGGGCCCTGGGAATGGGGGGGGGGACCCCCCATCTCGCACAAACCCTGCAGCCACGCGCCTGGTGGGCGGAGGGGACGGCGTTTCTCCCCGCAGTGTGGAGGCAATGTGCAAATTTAACCTTTGGGTTTATGACTCTATTCCTTCGCAGCAAATGTCACGGGAAATGTCAGGCCGGGGCTGAGGGGGCTGGGAAGGGGCCCATCGAGGAAGCGGGTGGCGTGCCGAGGGGGCTCCGGCCAAGGGTGGGGCTCCGGGACTCTCGCCTCCTCCCGGGAGCCCTCTGGGATTGCCCCCTCGCTCGCTCGCTCGCCCGCCCGCTCGCCCGAGCCCAGCCTCCCGTGCTCAGTCCGCCCCAGCCAGCCCTGCGACCTTGTTGAGACGGTGGTTTCATTCACCGGCTGCCCGCCGGGGCCCAGATGGGGCAGGCCCCGGGACCTGCCAGCCGCCCCCCCTCCAAGCCTGGGCAGCTGTTGGGTCCGCCTGTGCGGTGCCAGCTTGCTGCGTGGTGACCTTGGGCGGCACCCATCCCCTCCTGGTCACCGGGGGGCCTCCTCCGTAAACCCAGGGCCGCTGACCAGCTCGCCCGGTGCCTTCGTGGCTGGGGAAACCCCCCACGTCCCAGGCACGTGGAGTCCTGGGCTCTGGAGGAAGTAGGGGAAGGGGTGTGTGCAGGACCGGCGGGGCGGCTGGCTGGCCAGCCTGTGGCAGCTCCAGGCACACAGTAGGTCCATCCAGCCTAAGCTCGAACCGGGGCGCAGGGAGCCAGGACTGTGCTGGGGGGCGGGGAGGGGGGCTTTTGTCCACAGTTCTCTCTGCATTGGCCTCATGCCGCTGGGGGAGGGAGGGTCCCTTTGAACCACCTCCCATCCACCCCCCCCCCCAAAGAGGAGGCCCGAAGCAGAATTCCAGAGAAAGGCCACCCTGGCCAATCTCGGGGGGAGCCGTGGGGCTCAAGGTCACCCCGGAAGCTCTGCACCGGCCTCCACAGAGCACTCCAGCCAGGACGGAGCCTCGAGTGGCCCTTGAGTGGCCCTCATGTCCACCCCACTCACCCCAGAGCCTGCCAAACCCCTTCCCCCGTGCTCTCTGCTGTCCGCACCTCCCCGTCTGCACCCTGCCCAGCCACCTCCCCGTCCGCCAGCAGTTCCAGCACCTTTAAAATATAGATACAGATATATATGTAAATGTAAGAGAGAAGGGAGAGAGAGAGAGAGAGAGAGAGAGAGACGCATCCATGATGAA
This sequence comes from Vespertilio murinus, assembly GCA_963924515.1. Taxonomy (NCBI): domain Eukaryota; kingdom Metazoa; phylum Chordata; class Mammalia; order Chiroptera; family Vespertilionidae; genus Vespertilio; species Vespertilio murinus. The sequence continues at coordinate 13,225,623 of OZ004720.1, read as the reverse complement.
AGAGAATCCTGGATCAGCTGCCTCCCGCGCGCCCCGCCCTGAGGATGGAGCCCGCCACCCCGGGCACGTGCCCTGACCCGGAGTGGCACCGTGACCTCCTGGTTCCTAGGTCGGCGCTCAACCCCTGGGCGCCGAGGCTGGGCATCCGGCACCTCTGTAAGGCAGGGGCAATCCAAGAGGGCTCCCGGGGGGAGGGGGGAGCCCCCGAGCCCCTCCCTGCTCCCCCTCCCAGGACACATCCGGGCCCAGCCCCTTGTCCTCAGAGCGCACAGCGCCGGCCGGCCCTGCCCCTGCCCAACTAACGGGAGTTTCCCGGGGAGGAGGGAGGCCATGTGAGACGTGGCCGGTGAGCCTGGCAGGGACCGGGCTGGGGGGGCTCCCCGGGAGCCAAGGCCAAGACCCCTAGGCCAACTGAAAAAGCCACAGCACTGTCGCTGTCCCACTGGTGCAGTCAGCACCCCCTACCCCAACACTCGGGTGGCCTTCCCCCCATGCCAGGGTCTGGTATGTGGCCTGGAAGGTAACACCCCCCCCTCCCGCCCCTGCATTGTCCTTGGTCCATTAGCCAGGGTGCACCTTTCGGGGTGGCGGCCTGGGGGAGCCCTAGGCAGGTCCCCACAGGTCACCCACTTCTCCCTCCATCCTCTCGGCACCTGCTTCCCGGCGGTATTTTCAGGCTAGCCCTGGGTCCGGCAGCGGGATCTCCTAGATTCCGAGACACCTTCCGCCCTAAAATAAAGGTCCCCCCAGGTCCCAAGGAGACCCTCCAAAGCCCACGAGGTCTGCAGAAGAGCAAGTATTCTGTGGGTGCTGGCAGGGTGGTGAGGACCCCGAGGCCTGGGCCCCCCCTGGACCCCCTGCCCCCAAGCCACACTGGCCCTGGGTCTTCAAGAGGTGCCCGATGCCCAGCCTCGGTGCCCAGGGGTTGAGCGCCGACCTAGGAACCAGGAGGTCACGGTTCCCTTCCGGGTCAGGGCACGTGCCCGGGGTTGCGGGCTCGATCCTCAGGGCGGGGCGGGCGGGAGGCAGCTGATCCAGGATTCTCTTTCATCATGGATGTGCCTATCTCTCTCTTTCTCTTCCTTCTCTCTTACATTTACATACATATCTATATTTTAAAGGTGCTGGAACTGCTGGCTGACGGGAGGTGGCTGTGCAGGGGGCAGAAGCTTGAATACCCTGGGACAGCCCACTGCATGGGGCTGGGTGCTGGGGCCTCGGGGTGGGTCCAGGCTGGCCCTAGAGGAGGAGGGAGGTGGGGGTCAGGTGGAGAGCCGGCGGGGGCCCAGAGAAAAGCAAAGTGGAACCGAAGCCGGTTTGGCTCAGTGGATAGAGCGTCGGCCTGCGGACTGAAGGGTCCCGGGTTCGATTCCGGTCAAGGGCATGTAAAGTGGTTGCGGGCACATCCCCGGTAGGGGGTGTGCAGGAGGCTGCTGATTGATGTTTCCCTCTCATTGATGTTTCTAACTCTCTATCTCTCTCCCTTCCTCTCTGTAAAATATCAATAAAATATTTAAAAAAAAAAAAAAAAGAAAGAAAGAAAAGAAAAGTGGAGGCCGGGGGCGGGGGGGTGGGGGGGAAGGTTGGGCTCTTGGGCCCGTGGGTGCGGCGGAGGCTGCCCCCGGCCCAGCCTCAGCAGGCAGCCAGGCCACGGCTCCCCCCGCGTGCTCCCGGCCGGAGTGGCACGTGGCTCCGCACCCCACCTCCCCGCCTCAGCCCCGGTTTGTGTCAGGCAGGGGCTGACGCGGGGGGCGGGTGTGACAAGTGCTCAGCTTCCTGTTTGAAAATCGGCCAAAGAAAAAAGACTCTCCCCATAAAAAAACATTCTGCTGACGTACCTACCTCCTGGATGTCACTGGGAGGCCCCATCTTGGCGGAGACAGATGGTGGCCATAATGGACTCCATTCTTCACCTGCTTCCTGCGCCTGGCCTGGCTCCTGGGGCGGCCCGAGGGGTGTGTGTGTGTGTGTGTGTGTGTGTGTGTGTGTGTGTGTGTCAGTGTCCTGGCTGAGCCCTGTTCCCCCCCCCCACACACACACACACCAGATCCCAGAAAACCTGAATAGGCATGCCTGTCCTCTTCAGTGACAAGGGGCCCAGGCGTGGGGATTGGGGAGAGGGAGGGGCTGCAGACTTCCACGCTGCGGCTTCAGCCCCAGGTGGCCACTGGGGTCACTGTCCCCACATTGGCCTGAGGCCCAGGCGGGGCCTAGACCCCGGACATACATCACTCATGCAGGACCCCTCGGGCCAGACTGTGGTTCGGGAGGGGCTCTGGGGAGAAGAGCCAGCCCCTCAGTGTGTGTGTGTCTGAGGGTCGAGGGGGCGTCCCCGCGGCTGCTGCCAGGGCCTGGGTCAGGCCGGGTTGGGCACCAGCATGCCCTTTCTAACTGGGACTTGACCTCCCCTCCGTCAGATGGGGACCGGGGTCCCTGCCGGGGGCGACATGAGGCACTTTTTGGATGCCCCTGCAGGGCGGGCGGGCTGGGCACTCCCTGTGCTCTCACTGTGCGCCTGCCCTCGGGAGCCGTGTGGAAGGTGGGTCCCGTTATCTCCGCTCTCCTGGCGAGGGGATGGTTCTGAGAGGTTGGGAGACCTGCCTGAGGCCTGGGCAGGGACCCCAGGCTCAGGGCTTTGGGGAGGGGTCCCGCTGCTGGCAGACAGCCCCACCCACCTTCCCCAGGGCAGGGCCGCCCCGTCCAGTTCAGCGCGCACACGGCCAAACAGAACAAACTAAAAGGACTTCCGATCTTACCACCAGTTTGTGCGCATTATAGAAAATCGGGCACAGTTGCTTTGTAATACAGCTTGAAATCTGGTATCGAGATTCCCTCCTAGTTTACTCTTCTTTCTCAAGATTGCCGAGGCTATTCGGGGGTCTTTTATTGTTCCAAATGAATTTTTGGAGAGTTCTTTGTAGGTCTATGAAGTATGCCGTTGGTATTTTAATGGGGAGGGGGTTGCATTGAACTTATAAATTGCTTTGGGAAGTATGGACGTTTTGATGATGTTGATTTTACCAATCCATGAACGTGGTATGTTCTTCCATCTGTTTACATCTTCCTCTATTTCTTTTTTCAGTGTCGTTTTCTGCGTATAGGTCTTTTACCTCCTTAGTTAAGTTTATTCCTAGGTATCTTAATTTTTTTTGGTGCGATGGTAAATGGGGTTGCTTTTTTAGTCTCTGTTTCTGTAAGTTCACTATCGGTGTATAGAGAAATACAGCAGAGTCTTAAGAGCGGCGTGATGTTAATGCGCGCAGGCTACGATAGCGAAATACCACAGACAGGGAGCTTCCAGGACAGACAGGTGTTTCTCCTCACTGCCCTGGACGCTGGAAATCCGAGGCCAGGTCCCCGGGAGGGCTCTCTAGCCAGCTTGCAGACAGCCACCTTCCTGCTGGGTCTCCTCACACGGAGAGCACGGAAGCCAGCTCTCCTGCCTCTCTTCCTAGGAAGGACTCATCCCATTATGGGATTCCCACCTCAGGACCTCAGGGCCCCGTGGATTCTCCTGGGCTGGGCGTCCCCAGCGAATGCTGTTCGCGCAGCCTTGAAACTGGCCCATAGTGGCGGGCTTTCCTTGCATTCACGCGACAAGCCTTTATGGAGTTCCCACTGTGCGCTGGGCACCAGCTGTGGTGCTGCCCCAGGAAGCCCTCAGGGCAGCCGTGGGCAAACTATGGCCCGAGGGCCGGATCCGGCCCATTGGGCTGTTCTATCCGGCCCGAGGAGCCGAAAGAGCAGAGCGTTGGTTCTCTTGCTCTCCCCTCCGCTCCTTCACCAGCAGCCCAAGATGAGAGTGCCAGCATGGTCAGGTTGCTTTTGTGCCGGCCCTCCGGTCCAGTTTCAGAACCCATTGTGGCCCTCGCGTCAAAAAGTTTGCCCACCCCTGCCTTAGGGTAAGGTGACCAGATCGTCCAGGTGTAGGCCGGACAGTCCTGATTTCTAAGAATTATTCCTGCATCCCGTGGCGTTTTTTAAAAAGTCCCGATTTTTGGAAAGAATCTTTCCAGTGTTTCAAATCTTTCCAAAAATCGGGATTTTTTTTTTTAAACGCTGCCGGATGCGGGTGAAAAATGGTTAGAAATCAGGACTGTCCCGCCAACCCCTGGGCGATCTGGTCACCTTACCTTAGGGGCAACCCATAGAAGCACACAGCGCAGGCACCTGTTAAATGGATCAGCAAGATGTGGCAGTGGATAGAGGTGTGTGTGGGGGGGTGCTAGGGACCCTGGGGTGGCTCCCCAAAGTTCCCCCACCCCTGGGGATTTGTCAGGTTCTCAGGCCCAACCTCCCATTTCACAGATGACGGGCCAAGGCTACTGGTGGTGTCTGAGCTTTGCAAGGCATAGTGGCTGGACCACTGGGGGTGACGCAGCCGCGTGGGCCTGCTGCAGCCCCAGGGCTGAGGGGGAGGCAGCTGGGGAGGAGCTGAAGGGGGTGGGGGGAGGGAGGGATAGGCGGGGTCTGGCTTCCTGTGGGCCTGACCTGGGAGGGAGGCCGCTGGCCGCCTGCCCAGTGGGTTGCAGGGTTTTAAGTATGCATTAACCAGAAGAGATGGAGGCCTGGGCCAAGGGCACTCCTCTGAGCCGCGCTGGGTCTGCCAGCAGCACTGGGTGGGGGGGGGGCACCAGTCTGTCTGACCTGCGCCCGGGCGTATGCCTGGAACCCTCCTGTGTAGAGCGAGCTAAGGAGGAAGGAATGGGGAATGCCGATGGGGTCAGGGTGTTGTAAAACCATTAGGAAAAATTGGGGGTGGGGGGAGGCCAATGCCTTCTCAGGCTTGATAAAGTCAAGCCATGGTTTACAGGACAGAGAAGTGTGGGAGGTCAGCTGGGTCTGCTGTGGGGTGAAAGGTCAAGCTGCTCTGGTCCTCAGGGAATGAATGGAATGTGACCGGCCAGATGCACACACACCCCCTCCCCCCCCAATCCCCGATGGCCCAGCCGCGGCTGCCAATGCCCGTGGTGGTCTGTCCCAGCAGGGCCTTGGGCCTCGGGGGCTCCTCCCCAGCCGGATCCTTGGCTCCGGGGACATCTGTGCCCTGAGTATGATGGGGTCTGCCAGGCTTCTTTTGGAGTTTCTGGCAGATGTGGGGGGGGGGGAGGGGAGAGACTGTGCTGGGGTGCCTGCACTGACCTCTTACTTGTGCCCGGGGCCAATCCTGAGAAAACGAGGCCACCCTCCCCGGCCCCGCCCCCAGGGCAGCCGACCCCCTTCTGCAGCCTGGAGCCCCGGCCGCCTCCGCCTGCCTCCGGAAGCAGCAGCCGGAATACACTGACCTGTTTTCCAGAAGGCGGTGGCGGTGGTGGCCGCGGCGCCTTCTTCTCCCACCCTCGGTGGTGAGAAGCCGCCAACAGTTCCCCGTCCCAAATTGATTTCGAATAAGGAAGAGTTATCACCTACAATCATACGGGAATCATGTATCACTTGTTAATAAAAGAGCGATTACTTATTCACGCCGCGCCCTCCCCCCACCCCCCCTGCCTGGGCGCTGTGGGTTCAAGTTGCGGAGACCATGATTAGGACCCTCGCAGGGGCCAGTGGGAGCTTGTTTGCACTCAGCCACGGCCAAGGTGAACCCTCCTCCGGGCCTGAGGGTCCTCCGGATGGGGTTGGGGGCCCAGATCCGTGAGAGGGGAGCAGGGCAGAGGGGAGGAGGGGTCAGGAGAAGAGGCGGCGGGACTGTGGAAGGCCCAAGCTCACAGGTGGACTTTCAGGCTGGAAGCTGTTCCTTCGAATGTCTGGATTCCAGAGGCTTCTGGAGCCAAGAGCCTGATCATCCCTGGGACCTCAGGGGGTTTAGGGTCCCCCCGGCCACCCTTGGCTGAGCAGGGGCTGAAGTGGAGAGCGTGTGGGGCCTCGTCCCCGCCCCAGACACCAGGCCGCAGACCGATGCTCTACCACTGAGCCAAACCGGCTTTGGCAGGGTTGTCTTTTCTAAAAAGACTTACCCAAAATCTCAGAGGTGGGGGTAAATAATAAGGAGAACGTCACATGCATCCGCCCGGAGGAGGAGGCGAACAGGGGCCAGAAGCAGGCGCCTTCCAGGTGCAGGAGAAGGTGGGGCTGAGAGCTCCAGCCCCACCTTCTCCTGCACCTGGAAGGCGCCTGCTTCTGAAAGGTCCAGGGTTCGATTCCGGTCAAGGACATGTACATTGGTTGCAGGCACATCCCCGGTGGGGGGTTTGCAGGAGGCAGCTGATTGATGTTTCTCTCTCATCGACATTTCTAGCTCTCTATCTCTCTCCCTTCCTCTCTGTAAAATATCAATAAAATATATTTTTTTTAAAAAGAAAAGACAACTCTGTGGTCAACCATATATCTTGCTCAGAGTTGAACCCCTGCGCCCAAGCCCTCAGAGGCCGGTCTGGAAAGTCAGGTCGCAGTCCGGCCGTGCAGCCACTATTGCCTCATCCTTCCTTTCCCTGGTGGTTACCTTCAGCTTGCCGTGGCTCCTCCCCCAGCGCCCCCTTCTTCAGCTCACTCCCCAGCGTGGCGGTCTCGCTACCTTCAGTTAAATTCATGACCAGTGCGTCCAAGCTCAGGTCACGTAAACAAACGCTCTTCGCTCCTCTTGCGGGGCCGTTTGTCTTTCCTGGAGTTTACAGTTGCCTTTGTCTTTTTTTTTTTTCTTCCTCTCTTGTCCTAGCTGCCACTCTCATGACAGGCATTCTATCGGGCCTCTGGTGACACCCCAAGGAGGTCTCACCCCAGGCTTTCGTCCTGCTGCCCCCACCTGGACCCCTCACAGCTCCCGGAGACTTCCCCTCATCACCCCGTGTTTCTTGGGGCCCCGTGTTTCCCTCCTGCGGGGTTTAGGTCCCGTTTTGGCTGAGACACAGCCTCCTTTAGCTCTCTAAGGAAGGCACAGTGAGTGATCGTCCTGTTAGTCCTCAATGGCGGCCATCAGTTCAGGTTGCATTGGCCTGGCCCGGAATTCCACGTTGCAAATCGTTTCTCCTCGAGGTTTTAAAGCCACAGCAATGGGCGGATCGGCGCCCAGCGCGCTGTGGAGAAACCTGATGCCAGGTAGCTTTTCCTCTGGGTGCCTCCGGCCCTCCCCTCCCCCCCACCCCCGGGGCCCCAGACCGCTCCGGGAATGTCATTGGTTGTGCTAGGCGCTTGCCCAGGGGAGGACCAGGTCATCGGCTCTGGGAGATGTTCCTGGTGTTATTTCTTGGGTAACTTTTTCCTCTTCTGTTTTTCTGTTTCCGCAACTCCCCACGTACAGATGTTGGACCTGTACGTTGGGTCTTCTGAACATCATCGTCCTCCCCCCTCCCCACCCCACCCCCGGCCCCATCTCTTTCATTTTTCTCTCTGTAGGACTTCCTTGACCTTGTTTTCTAACACTTCTATTGATTTTTTTAAGTTTTTATTTTAGCAATCCTATTTTTAACTCCCAGGCACTCTTCCTGTTTTCCGCTGGCTCCCTGTCCACCACGGCACCCTGCTCTCTCGTCTTAGATCCTCTTCTGTCCCGACAAGGACACCGATTAGGTTTCCCCAACTTGTCTCCGCTGCCCCACGCTGTCTCGGCTTCCTAGAGCCATCCTCCCTCTTGTCTCCGTCGGCGCCTTCCCGGGACTCCTGGTTTCCTGGCCACGTCTACGAGGGAAGCACTAAAGGGGACAGGATGGATGTTCTGCTGGGGCTGGCGGGGTTTGGGCCACCCGGCAGGAGCCACAGTTGGGGGGCGCCTCTGACTCCGGGTGTTTCTTCAGGGGAGCAGCCCCGTCACCTGTTCCTTGCCCCATGGCTGTGGGTCTCGGGGATGAACACGTCTCCCACACGGGGGGCGGGGAGTGGAGCCCTGAGTGCACCAGGGTTGCCTGAGCAGCAGCAGCGACCTGACTCGGGGCTAAAGGCCGGGCAGGGCTCTCTCGTGAGGGAGAGCTCCAGGCCTGTCTGGAGTCTGTTCTCTCCGCGGAAGGTGAGTTGGGTGGAGGAGGGAAAGTGGCGGCTCTAGGCATTGCTTGCAGCTCAGCCTGGCTGCTGCGCCCTCCTCCCACCCAGACACCGCCTCTCCCGGCGGGAGCAGGGCTGCCAGTCCCCCGGAGCGGCCTTGAGACAAGCAGACAGTCAGCCAGCCTCCGGGAGGGATGCCCCCCCTGAAGCTGGGCCTCCCTCCCCTGGGCTCCTCGCCCCAGACAGGCTGCCCCGGGATCCGATTAGCAGAGGCCCACACCGGCCGCCGTGGAGGCAGAACCCTCTGGCCACGGGGCCGGGCCCCAGGTGTGGGCGCTGTTAACGAAAAAAAAAAACCACTGAAACCTGTAAAGGAATTTTTGTGAGTTTATTTGAGCCAAACTGTCGACAATTGCCGGGAAGCAGAACCTCAACGGATTGAGATAATACTCCAGAGAATGGCGGGTTACATTTCTGTATTTATACATTGCCATCAAAGGAGGGACATGGGTGGGTTACATGAAATTCACTGGTGATGGAGTAAGGAGGCGGGGAGAAAGCAAGCCGGTGGGAAAGCCCTGGGATTGGATAAAAAGTAAAATGATGGACGCACACTTAGGTGAGGGCAGGAACAATGAACATGATAACGAAGGAATGTGAGGCATCTGTCCTGGCGCCCACCACATGTGGTTGTACCCCAGGGGCTCCAGAGAAAAGGGAAGTTACAGGTTACTCGGACATCTCACAGATAGGTTGTCTCAGAGGCGGGAAGGCAGATGGGCTCAGTCAAGATCAAAGCTGATCTTTGTCTGGGAAAACACTGGCCTAGAAAATGACTGCCCACTATAACCTGTTGGAAGTAAGATATTTCATTTTCAAACCATCCTTTGTGGTGACTTCAGGTCTCTGAGTCTGCAAGACTGCCACGCGGGCCTTCCCTGAGCTCATCAGGTCAGCAAGTAGCTGTTTTCGTTCACAGCGCTTGCCGGGGTTTCCAGGCCGGAGGCATCTTGGGGGACCCAGGGAGGCAGGGGCTGGCCCATGGCCGACCTCATGTCCCCGGGCAGGCAGCAGACTCAGCGTGGGCTGGCAGCTTCCCCGGACACTTGGGGAGGGGGGTGCACCGAGCCCAGAGCTCCGGACCCCAGGGCCCAGGGGACAGACGGCTAGGGCTGAGGCCAAGGCCCTGTGGGGGTCAGGAGCCCAGAGCAGGCCGGTCCACGGCAGGGGTGGGGGTGGGGGGTCAGCGGCCCCTTCCTGCTGCGTGGGTCCCTGCGAATCAGGGCCTGCTCTGGCCTCCTGGGACGGTGGGGTGGAGCCTCGGACCCCATCCCCGGCCTCCCCGGTGCTCTGGGTGCTCGCCTCACCTCCCTGGGCCTCAGAGCCCTTGTCTGAGGAGCGGGGTTGGCGGTCAGCCCCTCACTGTGATGTGGGATGTGGTGGAACCTCCGGGAATGAGCGAGGTCCGCACCTGGGGCCATTCCCAGGGAGGCCAAGGACCCCAAATCTCCCATTCCTTCTTTTTTTTTTTTAATATATATTTTATTGATTTTATACAGAGATGAATTGAGAGGGATAGAGAGTTAGAAATGTTGATGAGAGAGATACATCGACCAGCTGCCTCCTGCACACTCCCCACCAGGGATGTGCCGCAACCAAGGTACGTGCCCTTGACCGGAATCGAACCCGGGACCTTTCAGTCCGCAGGCCAGCGCTCTATCCACTGAGCCAAACCGGTTTCGGCTCCCCTTCCTTCTTGTCCCCCGCCCCCATTCCCCCGGGTGGTGGGTGCTGTGTGAGGCCGGGGGCGGGACAGAGGCCCGACTGTGAGGCCTCAAGGCCCTGGTGCGGGCATGGGGTGTCCCCGGGCCACTGGGCTGCTCTGGGGTGCCCGGTGGCCGCCAGCGCCGGCCCACCCCTCACTCAGCCCCGGTCCACCCCTCACTCAGCCCCGGCCCACCCCTCACTCAGCCCCGGAGCTCCGTGTCCTCGCGTGGGGCTGGCTGCGTTCCGAGGGGCCCCGGGCCAGCTCCCGGCTGCCCGTGACCTCGGGGCCTCGCACATGGCTGACCTGATGGCCGCCTGCACAGTCCCACGGTCCTTTGGGAATTCTGGCCCGCAGGATGGGTCAGGGAAGCCTGGTCACAAGGGGACCCCACACCCTGGTGCCTCTCTTCTTTCCTAACCCAAGCCGTCCCATCTTTGTTCTTAAAGGGGACGGCGACCCCATCAGGCGGGGCCTGACCCCTGACCTCCTGGGGAACTGACCAGCTGCTTCCCCTCCTCCCCCCAGCCCAAGTGGACAGTGCAATGCTAGTTGGTCAGCAAGCTGCAGACACCCTGAAGGGGGGCACGTAATCCTGGGGTGGCAGGATTGGGGGGGGTGCTGTGGCCCCAGATGCCCCTGTCCCCCCAAACTATTTCCTCCTAGACACGTCTCCCTGAAGCACCACCCTCCCTGCCCCCCTCCCCACCCCCAGGAGGGTCTGGAGGTCAGTGCCTCCTCCCCCCGGTGCCCGGAGCCATCCTCCCTCTCCCCTCCCAGCCAGTCTGGTTCTGTCTGTGTTTTGAGTCGTCCTCTCTGTGCGTGTCCGATGGCCAGCCCTCCCACGGCCTCTTGAGCCAAATGCTTGCTTTTCCTCCCGACCTGTGGGCTGTTCCAGGCTCACCCCCTCTCCCCTCCACCCTCCGGCCCCGTGGGGTGCCGCCAGGCCCGGCCCATCCCTGCTGGGTGGCCTCGGCAGGACAGTGGCCTTCTCTGACCCTCGGTCTCCTTTTCGTCAGGCGGGGGTTTGAGTGGCCTCTGTGAGGCCGAGGTGGAGGTGGAGGAGGAGGAGGTAGAGGTGAGGGTGGAGGTGGAGGCAGCAACCCCCACGTTCAGCAGGCGCTCCCCATGCTTCCATCGCCCGCCAGGTCGGCAAACTACTTCCCTAAATGGACTAACACTAAGTCATCGCAGCTGTGTGGGTCACGCGGCGTGCGGGCCCACTCCCTCCGCTGGGGTAGCTCTGGAGCAGTGTTTCCCGAACTTCTCTCGTGATGAGAGTCACCTGGTGGAGTTGTTAAAATACAGATTCCTGAATCCCAACATATAGGTAAAATTGTATACTTACCTAGTGCTTTAAGCTTACAATTTTACTTATATGTTCCCAAAAATTCTAGTTTCGCACTTCTTAGTTGGGATTCAGGAATCTGTATTTCAACAAGTCCACCAGGTGACTCTCACCATGAGAGAAGTTCGGGAAACACTGCTCCAGAGAAGCCACAGTAAGCACACAGGTGGGACTGCCCGCCCATCACACGTTATCTGCCACCATAGGCAGTAGCCGGCCGGCTGGTTTTCTGGTTGCCAGTGGAGTAGAAGATTCGAGGGCCGTTGGCTCTGACGAGGGCTGCAGGCTGGCCGCCGGGCCTCGGCTGGCGGCGCCTCCAACGGGAGAATCTCAGGTGGAGGAGGTCATCCCCCCTCCTGGAAACCCTCCTCCCCCTGGAGTGCGACGGCTGCCTTCACAGCTGAGAGCAAGGCAGATCCTTGGAGAGCACCGCACCGCGGGCGCTCACCGGCCCGCACCGGGCTTCTGCATGGTCTCCCCGAGGCTGCTCCCGCCTCTGCAGCCCCAGCTCAGTCTGGAGCCCCCAGGCCCGCTGCTCCGTGTCCGGGAGAGCTTGGCCGTCCTGTCTTCTCCTCCTCCAGCCCTGCTGCCTGCGAGGGGCCCCCGTGTTTGCCCCACCTCTCCCTTCCCCTCCCCGCCACAGCAGCCCCTCCGCTGTTCACTGCCCCTGGGCCCTGACCCACCCAGGCCTCGGCAACAGAAGGCCCAAGAGCGCGCTCCTACCGTGTGTCCTCCTGTGGCATGCACCCCAAGTATGTGGTCCTACGGCGTGGACCCCGGGTGTGTGTGCCTACAGCACGCACCCCAGTGAATGCATTCCCATAGCGTGTGCCGGAAGTGTGCATCCACGTAGCGTGCACACTGAGTGTGCTCTCCTACTGTGTGCGGCCTGATTGCGCGCTCCTGCACTTTGCCCTTCACAAGATTGTGCACGCTGGGCCTCCCAAGAAGAGCCAGCTTGGTGTAGGTGGCGGGTGCAGGGTCCTGGGAAGAGGAGGGAGGGAGGGATGGATGGATGGATGGATGGATGGATGGATGGGGGAGGAGGGCAGGAGCCAGCACTGTTGGCGCTGGCCATGGGGAGGAGTCAGGGCGAGCGGCCGGGAGTGGGGACGGGTGCGTAGCAAGGCAGACCCCAGGCCCTAGCACCAGGAGTACCCCTTTCCTGAGCTCCCCCCCTCACCCCCCACCCCCAGGGCAGGGGCGTGTCAGCCACTGGCCCGTTTACCCTGAGCGCTCTCTGGGGACTCAGTCCTCTGCTGTCGGAACCAATTAGCCAGGAGACCGACGAGCTGGCTGTGGAGGCTGAACCCTCCAGGTCATCGGCGGCAGGTGTGTGTTGGTGGCCTGCAGGAGGGGACAGGGTGCCGGCCACGTCCCCAGGGCGGACGGACCTTCCGCTGGCAGGGCCTCCAGATGCCGGCATCACCTGCCCCGAGCATGGGGTTCCCTGGAGGGCGGGCCACGGGAGGCGGGCGGGGGGCGGGGGGGAGACCTGTGGGCTGGGTGGGGCGAGGTTCCAGAGCCTTCCAGGCCAGCCACCCAGCCTTGTCCCAGGCTCCAGGCCGCGGATCCTGATCTGCAGACCGTCTGCCTGGACCCTGACCCTGGCCGTGGGCAATCCAGGCCTCCCCACCTGGCATCCTCTGACCTCTGGAGCCAGCTCGGGGCTCTGTGACACCTGGAATTCCCCCCACGTGGCACGTGCCACGGTGGCCGCCGGCGCCCATCCTACTCCTGGGTCACGCTGTCACAGGTCCGGGCCTGCACCCCGGTCTCGGGCCTCAGTGCCCAGCGAACGCAGCCCCTGGTGCATTTTGCCCAGTGAGTGAAGGGTGCGTGGGGGGGCCTCCCTCAGTCACAGGGGGTTCCCTCCGGCCCCCACCTCCCAGGTGGGCCAGGCCCCTCCCCCGCCGACCTCAGCCTCCTGGACTTGAGGGGGGCCTTGGGCTGCCCCCCCCCCCCCGCACCCCCAGGTGTGGTCCTGGCCGGAAATTGTGAGGGAGGACAGAGCTTGGGTTTGAGGTGAGGATGATGGGTAAGGAGGGGGGTGGGTGGAGCTTTAACCCTTTACTGGCCCAGCAAGGCCTCTCATGGGACTGATCCTCGCCCAACTGTCACATGGGTACATTAGCCAGACCTCTCGGGGAGTCAGCAGACAGGCTGGGGCCCAGCCTGGGCCTGGCCTGCTGGCCCCGGGCCACCCCTGTGCCCCGAGGGCGTTCAGGAGGCCGGTCTTGCCAGCTCCGCCTGAGTCTCGGCGCCGACAGCGGGCAGGCTCCGCCCAGGCGGCCTCGGTTTCCCCCGCTGCACACAGCGTGGCCGGACACCGAGCGGCCCTGGGTCCTCCAGCACCCTTCCTGCCACGGCGGAGACTTGGCCCCTGTGGACCGGGCCCACGCCTGCAGCCACAGAGGAGAGGACCAACAAGGGCCCAGCGGGCCGAAACCAGTGTGGCTCAGTGGATAGAGCGTCGGCCCTCGGACTGAAAGGTCCCGGGGTTCGATTCCGGTCAAGGGCACGTACCTTGGTTGCGGGCACATCCCCAGCGGGGATGTGCAAGAGGCAGCTGATCTAGGATGATTCTCTCTCATCGATGCTTGTAACTCTCTATCCCTCTCTCTTCCTCTCTGTAAAAAAAAAAAATCAATAAAAAATATATATATTTTTTTAAAAAAAGGGCACAGCCTAAACTGGTTTGGCTCAGTGGTAGAGTATCGGTCTGCGGACTGGAGGGTCCCGGGTTTGATTCCGGTCAAGGGCATGTACATGTTTCGGGCACATCCCTGGTGGGGGGGTGTGCAGGAGGCGGCTGTTCAATGTTTCTCTCTCATCGATGTTTCTAGCTCTCTATCTCTCTCTCCCTTCCTCTCTGTAAAAAATCAATAAAATATATATATATTTTTAAAAAGGGCACAGCAGGCAGCAGTGGTGTCAGCCACACCCCTTCCCCCTTCCAGGGTGGGCTGCCCCCCTCTACTGGAGCTGCTGCCACCCCCCCCCCCGGCACCTGGAGTCGGGGAAGGGCCTGGGACATGCACTGAGTGTGCTCGCTGCCCCTGCACAGGCCCGCGGGCCCCAGCCGGGCGGAGGGTGGGTGGCCAGTGTGAGAAGCGAGTGGAGACTGGGGCGGGACCGGCGGAGGCAGAGGACCGTTGGGCAGGGCTGGCCCCGGGCAGGAGCGCGAGCACAGCGCCGCCCTGACGCTCCGTGGCGTGGGCACCCCGGCTCCGCCCCGCCGGGAGCGGTTTCCGGCCTCCGTGGACTGAGCCACGGGCTGAGCCACGAGCTGAGCCACGGGCTCCCGTTCGGCCTGGAGACTGCGCCGGTGCCGTGGCCCTCCACGGGCGGCTCTGGCCTTCGAGAGGGTCCTGGGCCCGGCGGCCGGTGTCCTGACTGCTCCAGCTGCCCAGCCCCCCGACAGCCTACTGGCCCCGACCTTCGGGGGGTCGGGGTCGAGGGGGGGGTGAGGGGAGCAGGTGACAGCTCAGAGCCTCCCTAGAGATGTCTCCTCGCTGCCACCAGGGCCACAGGAGGGAGCCGGGCGCCCCTGGCACCTACCTGTCCGCGTCCTCACAGCCTGGGCCCCCTTCCTTCAGGCTTGGGGAGGGGGTGGACACGCGCTGCGGCTCCTTCGCCCTCCCGCCTCTCCCCCTAAATCTTCCCTGGGCCTTCACGGCTCGCTGCCTCCGGGTCCCAGCCTGGGACGTGGGCTCATGGCGCGGAAGAGAGCGCTGGTGCTCAGGCAGCCCTGACTCACGCATTTTACACCAGCTGCTGGACCTTCGTAACGGCCCCCGGGGTGGGAGCTTCTGCCTCCCCGTTGCAGGGTGGAAGCCGGGGCGGGTGTGTGTGTGTGTGTGTGTGTGTGTGTGTGTGTGTGTCTGTCCCTGTGTATGTATATGTGTGTGTCTGTGTGTCTGTGTGTGTCTGTATGTGTGTCTGTATGTGTGTATATGTGTGTGTATATGTGTGTATATGTATGTGTCTGTGTGTCTGTATGTGTGTGTGTCTCTCTCTGTGTGTGTATATGTGTGTGTGTCTGTATATGTGTGTGTCTGTGTGTGTATATGTATGTGTCTGTGTGTCTGTATGTGTGTGTGTCTCTCTCTGTGTGTGTATATGTGTGTGTGTCTGTATATGTGTGTGTCTGTGTGTGTATATGTATGTGTCTGTGTGTCTGTATGTGTGTGTCTCTCTGTGTGTATATGTGTGTGTATGTGTATGTGTCTGTATGTGTGTGTCTCTCTCTCTGTGTGTGTATATGTGTGTGTGTCTGTATATGTGTGTGTCTGTGTGTGTATATGTATGTGTCTGTGTGTCTGTATGTGTGTGTGTCTCTCTCTGTGTGTGTATATGTGTGTGTGTCTGTGTGTGTATATGTATGTGTCTGTGTGTCTGTATGTGTGTGTCTCTCTGTGTGTATATGTGTGTGTATGTGTATGTGTCTGTATGTGTGTGTCTCTCTGTGTGTATGTGTGTGTGTCTGTATATGTGTGTGTCTGTGTGTGTATATGTATGTGTCTGTGTGTCTGTATGTGTGTGTCTCTGTGTGTGTATGTGTGTGTATGTGTATGTGTCTGTATGTGTGTGTCTCTGTGTCTGTGTGTGTCTGTGTGTGTGCGCGCTGAACCAATGTTCTGGGACTCCGAGGCCGCCAGCCTGGGCTCTCTCTGTAGCCTCCCTGGGTGGGGGCAGAGGCTTCCCTAAGGGACCTCAGGGAGCGGCACCCCTGTGCACCTCAGCCCAGGCTGGGGGGGGGGGCCTGGAGTTGTGGGGGCCACAATGCACAGCAAAGCCCCCAGGCTGGCCACGCCTGCGGCCCGGCCCCCGAGCTGCTGACCTCACAGCCACCTGCCCACTGGCTGCTGCCCTGCGGCCGGGGGCGAGTCCCCAGGTTTTCCTACCCCCCCCACTCCCCTCCCTCGTCCTCCCTGTTCCTCCTCCCTCTCCCTCCCTCCGCCCCCCTCCCTGTGCCTTTCCGGGTTCCCTCCCCCCTGTCCCCACGCAGCGGCCATGACGGGGAACCTTTGCTACGCCTCCCGGGCTCCGGGGCCTCTGGCTCCACGGCCTCCTCAGCTGTCATTCCGGCTCCGTTTGGCCGCCCGGACAGAAGGGGCCCCGACTAGAATCCGGCCCCTGTCCTGACGCTGCCCCGGGCAGGAGTGGCCAGTCCTCCCCAAGCCACGCCCTGGGCCCCGGCTTCTGAGCCAGACCCAGGCCGAGGCAGGAGCCGCTCCACGCGGAGGGCGCTGCTCGGAGGCCCGAGGAGAGAGAGCGGGCGTTGGGCGTGGCAGGAGAGGGGTGGTTTGGGTTTGCACAAAAGCTCGGGGGGCGGGGGCAGACGCCTGAGGGACCGGTTTGGGTTTGTGGGTGGCTCGGGCGGCCTGGCCCCAGGTGTGGGGTCACGACGGCCACGGGGGCTCTGGAGGGGCGGGTTGTGGCCTGGTTTCCCATGAGCGTCGTGTTGCCTTGTGTGCGCCGTGGCTCCCGTGTGTGTGGGCCGTGGCTCCCATGTGTGTGTGCGCCGTGGCTCCCATGTGTGTGGGCTGTGGCTCCCATGTGTGTGGCTCGTGGCTCCCATGTGTGTGGGTCGTGGCTCCGTGTGTGTGGGGGGGGCCGTGGCTCGTGTGTGTGTGTGTGTGTGTGTGTGTGTGTGTGTGTGAGCCAGAGCCCAGCGGGGCTGTTTTCTCACCACACGTGCCTGCAGGCAAACTGGCACTGGGTGCTCGCTGAGGACCAGGACCCAGTGAGGCTGGCACAGGGGGGAGAGGGGGCTGAGGGCGGGCAGGCCACCAGGCTGCAGCCAGTGGGCAGGAGGGGCAGGGGGCAGCCTGGGGCCTCTGACGGGCAGGTGGGACCAGCGAGAGTGCAGACCTAGTGAGGCCAGAAAGGCCTGGCATTGGGGTGGGGGGGGCTGCAGAGGCCGGGAGGACAGAGGACAGGATGGAGGGAGCGGCTGAGGGGACAGGTGGAGGGATGGGACGGGGAGACAGGACCGGGGAAGGCCTTCTTTTCGGGGTGGCAGTCACGCCGTGGGTGTTGGAGGGCTCAGGGCGGTGACTGGGTCCAGCCCCCGGGGTGGGGCCGGCAGACGGCTCTCCATTTTCCCCGGCGTGGGCTCCGGTATCCCCAACCCCCCCCCCACCCCCGCCGGGAATCGGAACCCACGCCGCAAAGTTGGGTTTGATTATCTCGTAAAAAAAGATGCCCCCTTATGCTTGCTCAGCAGAGGGGTTGCCATGGAGACCAGCGGGCAGGCCCCAAGGGGGGCCGGGTTGGAGCCAATTACTGTAGCTGCTGCGAGCATTGAGCCCACCGCCCGCGCCGGCGCCGGCAGCGGGGACCAGGCACGAGCCGGGAAGGGCCGAGCCTCAGAAGTTGGTTTCTGGAAAGCGACCGGCTCGGCGAGAGTGGAGCCCGGTCTCTGTGCCCGATGCCCACTTCCTGGCAGGGCCGGGCCCCTGGGCCGCTCGGCCTGGAGCCACTCCCGAGGGCGGGGCGGGGGCGGCGAAGCCCGGGAACCTCGCCCGGATATAGCCCCGAGCTCAAGTGTCCTGGGGGAGCCCCCCCCCCCCGGACTGGCGAGGGCAGCCGGCCCCCGAGCTGGGGAAGTCAGCTGAACCTGACACACCAACCAAGTTCACACACCACGGCTGCAGGCGCGGGAGCCACGGGCACCGGGCAGGGGAGGTGGCAGGCGTGGTCACGATGGGTGGCTGGTGAGCTCGTGGGCCGGGCCAGCGTGGCCGGGTCCGTGGCATGCCTGGTGGCATGGCACAGTCGTGATGTGGCCCGCCCTCGGTGCTGAGGGAGGTTCAGAGCCTGGCCCGGTGGGCGAGGACCCACACCCGCCTCCCCCCCACCCCCAGGTCTTGCCCTTCCACCCAGGCCTTGGAGGCAGGAGGTGTGTTCTCCTAGCACAGTTACATCCCGTGGCCGCAGGCGAGACGAGGCCTGACTTCCCGAGGAGGGGGTGTCAGCTCTGCACACAGACCGCAGCCAGGGTGCCCCTCCGCCTCCCACCCCCCCATGGCCAGCCAGGAGGGGTGCCCAGGGCTTGTGGGGGTGGATCCTGGGCCCGGCCTGCCTCTCTGGATCCCCATCCTGAGGCCGCCATGTCCCCAGCAGCTGACAGGGGACAGAGGGGGTCCCCCAACTGTGGGGAGGGGGCACTCAGGACCTGGGAACCAGAGTCCGGGAGGGCACACCCCTCGGGACCAGTGTGCTGAGGCTCTGAGCTTAAGGTGAGCGGCTGGACCAGCCCCGGCAGAGAGGACCCGGCCGGGGTGAGGGGGCCCCAAGGTCACGGCTCAGGGTGGGGGAAGCTTCCTCCCTCCCGGCTCCAGCCCCAGCACTGAGCCCCGCCCGTGTCTGCAGAATCCTGCGCTCCGCCGGCGGCCGAGGAAGGTGTGTTCGCAGAGGTCGGTGCAGGTGTTAGCTGATAACTCACATGTTAGCTGATCAGCCATAACCCTCCCGGGTTGGGGGCCGGGAGGAGGGAGGTCCCGTTTTAACAGACTCACTCCTGGAGGCAGAGAGGACCTTCAGCATTCAAAGAGGGGAGCTCTGACAGGGGGGCGATAGGCGCTGAGCTTAGCTGGCGAGACCACGGCTGGACGCATCACCTCCAGGGGGGGGGGGGGGAGGCTCCTGCCCAGGACAGGTCACTGGTGAGGCCCCCGCTATGCCTGGCCCCTCCGCGGGGCAGGGAGAACAGGGGTGTAGCCCCCTGGGGCTGGGGTAGGACGCGCTGAGAATACGCCGGGGCAGGAAGGAGGGTCGAGGGCAGTTGGGGCTGAGCAAGGGCCGCCGGGCGGGTAAGGAGGGAGCCGCTCAGCTGGGAGGAGACCCGGCAGCAGAGGAGGCTGAGCGGAGGCCGCAGGTGCTCCACGCCGAGGCCCGCAGCTCTCCCGGCGGCTGAGAGGGGAGAGGAGGGAGCAGCCCGCCTTGGGGGGGGTGGGGGGGGTGGGGGCCTCGCCCTTCTGAGCCCTGCACCCACCTTGCCCTCAGGCGCCCGGCTTCCTGACCCCATGATAGGGTTGCGGGGGCCCAGTCGGTGGAACCCCGGGTCCCCCCGCTCCCCTCCAGGAAGACCAACCACATGGGGCTCGGCCAGGTGCCTGCGGATTCCTCATTAAGCACAGCTCCCCGAGGTGGGGCGCCTCCTCAGGATCGGGGCAGCTCCGGGCCTCAGTGTCTCCGGCAGCCTGGGCAAGGCGCAGGGTCCGAGCGCCAGCCCCCCAGCTCGGATAGCCTAGGAGGAGGGGGCCCAGCAGCTGCCGGCCTGGCAGGCCGGAGCACGAGCCTCAGCTCAGGGCTCCTCGGAAGGCCTCTGCCAGTCTGGCCCTCCAGGGTTTGCCAGAGCCTTCCCCCCACCCTCCCACCCCAGCCTGGACGGAGGGCCGGTGGGGCAGGGGACAGGCCGGGGACAGTGCTGGGACCCACAGGGCCAGCAGGAAAGCCCAGGGAGCCCGGGGAGGTGTCTGCAGGTGTGTGTCCATCTCGGGAGGCCTGCAGGGGGGCCCGGCCAGGACCTGGCTCACCCCGAGGCGGCACGTGAGAGCCTGTGGCTGTGGCTTGGGGCCCTGGTGGCTTGGAGGGACTCAGCCAAGCCGGGCAGGGTCCCACAGCGGGAGTCGCCGTGTGCCTCCGGGCTGTCACTGGGTGGCACGTGCTCCTGGAGCTCATTGCTGACCCAGGTTGGAATCCTGGCCTTAGCCCAGGGGCGGGCAAACTTTTTAAAAATATATATTGTATTGGTATTTTACAGAGAGGAAGGGAGAGGGATAGAGAGTTAGAAACGTCGATGAGAGCGATACATCGACCAGCTGCCTCTTGCACAACCCCCACCGGGGATGTGCCCGCAGCCAAGGTACATGCTCTTGACCGGAATCGAACCCGGGACCTTTCAGTCCACAGACCCACGCTCTATCCACTGAGCCAAACTGGTTTCGGCGTGGGCAAACTTTTTAACTCGAGGGCCGGAGGGTCAAACCAACTTGGTTGGTGTCAGGTTCAGCTGACTTTTTGACTGGACCGGCAGGCAGGAACAAAAGCACGGATGGAGTGTTTGTGCAAACTACTATAAATTCAAAGTAAACATCATTACATAAAAAGGTACAGCTCCCTCTTTCGCCTCCGCGTGGGCCAGATAGAACAGCCGAACGGGTCGGATCCGGCCCGTGGGCCGTAGTTTGCCCACGGCTGCCTTAGCCCCTTCCGGGGAGCTTATGATTCCCCTAGCACCGTGGTTGGCAAACTCATGAGTCCGCAGAGCCCAATACCAACAGGACGACGATGGACATTTCTTTGGAGAGCCACATTTTTTTTAACTTCAACTTCTTCTCACGCCACGTCTTCAACACGGACTCGCCCAGGCCGTGGTATTTTGTGGAAGAGCCACACACTCAAGGGGCCAAAGAGCCGCATGTGGCTCGCGAGCCGCGGTTTGCCAACCACGGCCCCAGGACCGTGGTCGGCAAACTCATGAGTCAACAGAGCCACATATCAAACAGTACAATGACTGACATTTCTTTCGAGAACTGAAAACCGACTTCTGTGCATGGGCCACAAAGTTTCAGTTGCACTGTACGTGCGCGCCCACACGCGGTATTCTGTGGAAGAGAATACACCACACACTCAAGGGGCCAAAGAGCTGCATGTGGCTCATGAGCCGCGGTTTGCCAACCACGGCCCTAGCAGGTTCCACGTGGCAGGTACTCACAGTACCTGAGTTCCCAGGGGTGACAGCCTGGCTACAGCACAGCCGTGGGCAAACCACGGCCTCGCTGCGGGCCGGATCCGGCCCGTGCGGCTGTTCTGTCCGGCCTGCGGAGCTGAAAGAGCAGAGGAGGGTTCTCTTGCTCTCCCCTCCACTCCTTCACCAGCAGCCCAAGATGAGAGTGCCAGCATGGTCAGGTTGCTTTTGTTCCTGCCCTCTGGTCCGGTGGAAGAACCCATGGTGGCCCTCGAGTCAAAAAGTTTGCCCGGATAGATATAGAGACAGTAAAACAGCAAGCAGACTGTCAAATGACAGCGGGGGGTGGCGGGCAGGGAGATCTGGGGGAGATAAGAGATCAACCGAAGGACTGGTATACATGCATATAAGAACAACCAATGGCCGAAACCGGTTTGGCTCAGTGGATAGAGCGTCGGTCTGCGGACTGAAAGGTCCCGGGTTCGATTCCGGTCAAGGGCATGTACCTTGGTTGCGGGGCACGTCCCCGGTGGGGGGTGTGCAAGAGGCAGCTGGTCGATGTTTCTCTCTCATTGACGTTTCTAGCTCTCTCTCTCTCTCCCTTCTTCTCTGTAAAATATCAATAAAATGTATTTAATAAAAAAAAAAAAAGAACAACCAATGGACACAAAACTCTGGGAAGGGAGGGCATGTGTGGGAGGCGGGGAGGCAATGGTAAGCTGTGTACACATATAATACCTTCATACATTAAAAAATAATAATAATAAAATAAAATTAGAAGAAGAAAAAGTCTGCCCACCCCTGCGAGTCCAGCACCACGACGCCCACACGGGGCGCCCTGCCCGCTGACCGCCCTCTCCTCTGCCCACAGGGAGCCGGCTGCTGGCCTGGGTGCTGTGGCTGCAGGTGTGGCGGGTGGCGGCCCCCTGCCCGGGGGCCTGCGTGTGCTACGACGAGCCCAAGGTGACCACGGGCTGCCCCCAGCAGGGCCTGCAGGCCGTGCCCGACGACATCCCCGCGGCCAGCCAGCGCGTCTTCCTGCACGGCAACCGCATCGCCCGCGTGCCGGCCGCCGCCTTCCGCGCCTGCCGCAACCTCACCATCCTGTGGCTGCACTCCAACGCGCTGACCCGCGTCGACGCCGCCGCCTTCGCCGGCCTGGCCCTCCTGGAGCAGCTGGACCTCAGCGACAACGGGGGGCTGCGCGCCGTGGACCCCGCCACCTTCCGCGGCCTGGGCCGCCTGCGCACGCTGCACCTGGACCGCTGCGGCCTGCAGGAGCTGGGCCCCGGCCTGTTCCGCGGGCTGGCCGCCCTGCAGTACCTCTACCTGCAGGACAACGGGCTGCGGGCCCTGCCCGACGACGCCTTCCGGGACCTGGGCAACCTCACCCACCTCTTCCTGCACGGCAACCGCATCCCCAGCGTGCCCGAGCGCGCCCTGCGCGGCCTGCACGGCCTCGACCGCCTCCTGCTGCACCAGAACCGGGTGGCCCGCGTGCACCCGCACGCCTTCCGCGACCTCGGCCGCCTCGTGACGCTCTACCTGTTCGCCAACAACCTCTCCGCGCTGCCCGCCGAGGCCCTGGCGCCCCTGCGCGCCCTGCAGTACCTGCGGCTCAACGACAACCCCTGGGTGTGCGACTGCCGGGCGCGCCCGCTCTGGGCCTGGCTGCGGCAGTTCCGCGGCTCCTCGTCCGAGCTGCCCTGCGGCCTGCCCCGCCGGCTGGCCGGCCGGGACCTCAAGCGCCTGGCGGCCGCCGACCTGGAGGGCTGCGCCACGGCCACCGCCTGGACCGGCGGGCCCGCCGACGGCGCCGACGACGGGCCGGGGCTGCCCAAGTGCTGCCAGCCGGACGCGGCGGACAAGGCCTCGGTGCTGGAGGCGGGCGGCGGCGTTGGCGGCGGGGCGGCCTCCGCCGGCGGCAATGCGCTCAAGGGACGCGTGCCCGGCGACAACCCTCCCGGCAACAGCTCGGGCCCGAGGCACATCAACGACTCCCCCTTTGGGACCCCAGCCCCCGGCTCGGCCGAGCCCCCGGGCCCCCCCACCGTGGGGCCCCGGCGCCGGAGGCCCGGCTGCTCCCGGAAGAACCGCACCCGCAGCCAGTGCCACCTGGGCCAGGCGGGCGCGGGCGACGCCGAGGGCTCGGGGGCCCTTCCCGGCCTCGCCCGCAGCCTCGCCCCCCTCGGTCTGGCGCTGGCGCTGTGGACCGTGCTCAGGCCCTGCTGACCAGCTCCCCCCCCCCCCCACTTCCCGATTGAGAGCAAGGCCTTCCTGCCCTCAGCAGCCAGGGGTGTGTACATACGGGGTCCCCTCCACGCTGCCAGCCAGCACCGGGCGCGGGCCCGAGGGGCAGCCGGGCCCTCCCTGATGGACGTCGTCCACCCCCACCCGCCCCCACCCGCCCCACCTCCGGCACCCATGTCCACGCCATCATGTTTACAGGGAGCAGCGGCGGTGTTTGTTCCAGAACACCGCCTCCCGCCGGCCCGCGCGATACACGGAAGAAGAAAAAAAAGAAAATGCATTTTATTTTACTTGTGTAAAAAATATTGGGGCGATGTGGAATAAAGAGCTCTTTTGTAAGCCGGTGGCCTCTCCGAGTGGGAGTGCTGCGGGCAGGGAGGGGTGACCCTGCCCCGGGCACAGCCACACACACACACACACACACACACACACACACCCCAAGACAGAGGAGCTTCCACCCGCACGAGGGGTGCAGCCTGGGCTGTGTGGGCAGCTCAGACCTGAGGCCCCAGCCCAGCAGTCGTGGTGGCCACGAGAGACGCCCGGTGTCCTGGCCCACCCCAGCCACGCGGAGCTGACAGCGGCATTTAGCGCGGGAGGTGTGCGTGTGTGTGTGCGTGTGTCCAGCACACACCACGCATCAGCCGTGGCAGCTGGCTGTGGCTGTCTTTGTGGGGACATTTGCCACATGGGGTCCCCCCGGAGGTCCCAGCCTTCCACCCCAGCCAGCCTAGCCCTGCGGCCCCCAGCTCCCGCGTGGCGTGGGCTGTTCCCAGGAGGATCCCGGCGGGTGGCCTCCTGCCCGTGAGAGGCCTGGCAGGGGCTGTGTGCACCCTCACACCACTGCGCCTGGTCACGCGCCATCCCGGCGGTCGGTCACACCTGCACAGGCGTGTGTGTGCCCAGGGCGCCCGCACTTGCACCAGGGCACACCCAGACACAGGCCCGGGTGGGTCTGCCTGCCCCTGTGCACATATATGCACACATAACACACACACACACACAGGCAGAGCAGGGCCCGCACGTGTACACACACTCACACACACACACACACACACACACACATGCATGCAAACAGCCCAGGCAAAAATATGCACACGCACGTTTCCGCCAGGCCTGTTCAGTGAGGGCTCAGAGACAAAAGGGAGCGAGGACACGTGGCGGAGGCTACCCTGTCCTCCTGGGCAGGGGCCGGGGGAGGAGGAGAAGGAGCACGCTGGCTGGGGGAGGGAGTGTGTTGGGGTGTGTCACCGGTGGAGCCAGATGGCCATGGGGGCCGCTGGGGCTGAGGAAGCCCAGGGGAGGGAGCGGGGAGAGGGGAGGACGTGTCCAGCTCCTCTGTCCCCAGGCGGGGCTCGGACCCTTCCTCCCCTGCCCAGAGCAGCACCGGGGGCTGTGGGGGAGGCGCCCCGGCCCGGCCCCCTCCTCTGCCAGGTTTCCCACGCACCCCGCCTCCTCTTCCAGGAGACTGAGCCTGGGCGGGGGCTGCTGGCGCTGCCCGCCTCTGTCTGGGCTGCTGGCAGGCTGCCCCCTTTGCACGGTGGACACGGGCACGTCCCAGCCCCCAAGACCGGACGCCCTGCTCCGGGCTCAGAAGGGGCAATTCGGGCCCTACGCAGGCTCCTGCCCAGCCCCTCGGGCCCAGGAGCCCCAGGGCCCCCCTCGAGAGCCCCCGGAGGGGCAGCCCTGTGGACGTGGGGCCGATGTGTCGGGCGGCCTCGGGCCTGTGCCTGGCGGCCCACCATCAGCGCCCCCTGGCACCCTGTCCCTGTCGTTGCACAGCCGGGGGGCTGCCAGCCTGGGCCTGGGCATGAGTGGGCAGGGGGAGCATGAGCGGGGAGTTTCTTTTCTTTCTTTCTTTTTTAAAATATATTTTATTGATTTTCCACAGAGAGGAAGGGAGAGAGATAGAGAGCTAGAAACGTCGATGAGAGAGAAACATCGACCGGCCGCCTCCTGCACAGCCCCCACCAGGGATGTGCCCGCAACCAAGGTACATGCCCTTGACCGGAATCGAACCCGGGACCCCTCAGTCCGCAGACCGACGCTCTATCACTGAGCCAAACCGGTTTCGGCGAGCACGAGTTTCTTGATCCGCTTTTCTCCTGAGCAGCCCCCCTGCCGTGCCCAGGGAGACGCAGCCAGACTGCTGGGGACAGGGAGGGGGCAGAACTCCAGGCGGAGCCAGCGGCGGGCTCTCGAGGGGCATGGCAGCCCCGCGTCTCCCCCCCCCACCATCCTCCTGGCAGCCAGGGAGCCACAAGCACTCCCCGGCAAATGGCGTCGAGGCCCACCTGGGCTCCTCAGCTGACCCGCCTCCCACGGTGAGCAAACTCCTCCCTCTGTGGAGTCTGCTGCCCACTGAGAGGCACCTGCCGTCTGCAGGACGCCCCGAAGGCCGCGGGAGCCTCAGGGAGCAGCAGGGCTCACGGGGATGCCACGGGGATGCCACGGGGATGCCACGTCCTGCCCTGGGCCACGCCTCCAAGCCACGTGTCCTCCCAGCCCATCCTTGGGGAATCGGGGCACACCCTCCCCTCCCCGAGGAGGGAGACGCCGCCGAGGCCACAGTGAGGAATGGGAGCCAGGGGCTCACCTTGAAGGTGAAGCAGGTGGGTGGGTGGGCCCGGGTGCACCTGGGATGGGTGCACAGGGTCCCTAAGGCTCCGGGGCCCACGTCCTGAGATGGCGAGGGTGGCTGGGATCTGACTTCCTGAGACATTCCTCCGGCTGCTCTGAGTGCAGCGGGCGGGATGGAGGCTTACTCCGTGCAGGCAAGGGGTGCACGGCCCGGCCAGGCTGGCGGAGGGAGGGGTGGAGGTGGGGTGGAGGGGAGGGAGGCAGGTGGGCAGGCTCCCCGCGTCCGTCCTGGGCACCCGGCGGGGGGTGCCCGTCACCCCCCCTTGCTGCCGAGGCCCCGGGGAGACATCTGGCCGGGGGTGTGGCGTAGGCTGTGCGGGCTGAGCTCCGGAGAGGGGGCCCCCGGGCTGGAGGACAATTTGGGAGTCTGGAGCATTTGGGTGATATTTACAGCCCAGGAAGAGATGAGCTCACCCTCAGCCAAGTGCTGGCGGGCGGGCGGGCGGGCGGGCGGGCGGGGAGGGGCGGGAGGACTGGGCCCCGGGGTGGGGGCCGCCGATTCAGCCAGCGCCCGCCTGCCCCCGCCCAGACCCCGACCCCAACCCCGACGGCTCACTGACCCCGCTGGCTCGTGGAGATCGCGCCTGGTGGACTGGGCGGGCAGGCGGGCGGGTGGGGCAGCGGTTACCGCCCGGCCTCTCTGCCTCCCAGGCCCGGAGAGCCGAGCAGGAAGCTCATCGGAGCCGGAAGGAGCGGCGTGGGGGCGCGTGGACCTCCCCCGACGCCAGCTGCTGGTTTACCGCGGAGGCTCCTGGCCCCCCGCCAAGCACGCCAGGCCGACCGCAGGACAGCCTGCGGGCAGCCTCCTCCCCGGCTCACTGGCCTGCCCCCCGTGCCCAGGCCCCCGGGTTCGGGCGGCTACACACCGTCGGCGGCGGCGGAGGCTGACCCCTCCAGCCGGGGCTCGGAGGAGGTGAATGAGGCCAATGAAGCGAAGGAGCGGCCTTCTGCGGCGGGAGGGGTCCCGGGGCCGCCGTGTGCCACCTGCCGTCTGCCCAGGGGGTTTGGGGGGGCTGCAGGGCCGGCCCAGGCCCACCTCCGGGAGTGTCCACCCCCTTTAACTGGCGGCCGGGGCTCCGCGCGGCGATTGAAATAACTCCTGCTCGTTCGGAGCTCACAGGAGCGGCAGAACGCCGAGTGGCTGACGGGGAACGGATGTCGGGGAGACCGGAGAACACGCCGGGAAACAGGTCGATGGAAACGCGTTCGTTTGTCCGAGGGGCTGGGGCCCCGGGCAGCCGGGCCGAGGCCTCCCCCTCGCTGCCACGGCGCCTGCCCAGCTCCCGGCCAGCTGGCGTGGCCTGGGCTCCTCGCACACCCGCCCTCCTTCGTGTCCCAGGGCCGTGGTCGGGCAAGCTCAGTCGTCCGCAGAGCCAGCTGTCAACAGGACGACGACGGAGATTTCTTTGGAGAGCCACATTTTTTTAAACTTAAACTTTTTTTTTTTTAACATTTTATTGATTTTTTTTTTTTTAACAGAGAGGAAGAGAGAAGGATAGAGAGTTGGAAACATCGATGGGAGAGAAGCATCGATCAGCTGCCTCCTGCACACCCGCTACCGGGGATGTGCCCGCAACCAAGGTACATGCCCTTGACCGGAATCGAACCTGGGACCCTTCAGTCCCCAGACCGACGCTCCATCCACTGAGCCACACCGGTTTGGGCAACTTAAACGTCTTCTAACGCCCCTTCTTCAACATAGCCTCGCCCAGGCCGTGGCGTTTTTGTGGAAGAGCCACGCTCAAGGGGCCAAAGGGCCACATGTGGCTCTCGAGCCGCCTTTTGCCGACCACGGTCTTAGGGGGAAGAGGCTGCCGACACCCTCCGTGTGCAGACGAGGACCCTGAGACCAAGAGGGGTGCAGGTGACTTCTCTGGGCGGGATCGGATCCGCCTGAGGCCACGCTTGTTCGGACACATCACCACCACCAGGCGCCGTGGGCCGGCACGCGCTCCCCCGCCACGCCTCAGCGTCCTCACCCCGGCGCCAGGGTGTCCCGTGGCCCTGGGCTTCCACCGCTCTTTCTCGTGCCCATCAGCCCGGGAGGGGCCCAGGAACGCCATTCACTCAGCACCTGGGGCCACGGAGCCATCGCAGACGCGGTAGCCACGTGGCCACGCTGCCACGACGTGTCTCTCCCACGGAGGCCTTTTGCTCGTGGTCCTGCTTGTCATTCCCCGCTCTTTCCCCACCACGTGCCGGGCCGGGGCTTCCCTGGAGCCCTGGATGGCAGGCCCGGCCCCTGGGCACAGCCCACAGGCCTGGCAGGGTCCCCCTTAAAGCCCGGGCCAGCCCCAGGGTGGGAGGCGTGTAGGAGCCACTGGCCACCAGCATTCTGGCTTTGACCCTCCCTATGTAGTCAGGCTGGAATCCGGGGTTGGGGGGGGGTGTCTCGGGGGTCCTGCCCCATCCTCCCGCTGCGCTCCCCGACAGAATGCCGTGGGGTTCTCCGTACCCTCCGCCTCAGCATCCAGCCTCCGGCACGACCCCTCCTCCAGAAAGCCCTCCCTGACCACCACCGCCCCAGGCTGATTCCCACCCGGCGGGGCAGTCACAGAAGGGACACGCCGCACATGGGGCGTGGGGGAGTCGGGAGCCACGTTGGGGCTGGGGCAAGTCACCCTGCACACGGGGCACCCTCGGTTTTCCCTCCTGTCAGGAGGGATGAGTGTGACCCTCGTGGAAGGAGTCCCTTGGCTCACAGGGCCGAGGTGAGAGGGCCCAGCTGGAAGCCGGTGCCGGGGGGCTCAGAGGCCGCAGAGAGGGCGGGGGGGGGGGGTGGCGGCCAGACCGGACCCCCTGCGGCTCCGCCTCCAGGCCGCTCCTCCCTGCAGTCGACCCGCACCCAGCGGTGTGTCTTCTCAGCCCTCGGGCCTCGGCACTGATTGCACCCCAAGCCTGACAGGTCCAGGGGGTCCCCAAGGCCATGCAGCAGCAAGGCGTGGCTCCGGCCTGGGCCGCCGGAGCACACCTCGCCGCTGGGGTCAGGTGTGCTCCTTCCGAAAGCCCTGGCCCGGCCTCCGCCGTCCTCGGCGTTGCTCACAGCATCCCTTTCATTCCTGCGGCCGCGTGCACAGCCGGCCGGCAGGGCCCTGCTGACCACGGCGGGGGCGGGGGGGGGGGACGGGGCTCAGAGCCAGCATCGTGGCCAGCGGCAGGGATGCCCAGCTCCGGGGAGTGGAGGGGGGGTCCTGTCCTCTCTGCGGGGGCCTGTGCGCCTCAAGCTGGGTGGTGGCTGGGCCGGGTGGGGGAGTCTTCTTTCTCGGGGCCAGGTGGGGGCAGGACGGGCCCCCCTCATTCTGGCACCCACGGGCTCACCGGGCATGTGTGAGCGCCCTGGGTAAAACGAACGGGCCTCCTTCTAGGGGGCTGGGCGCTGCCCGGGTTTCGGGCATCACGCCCTCAGCCGTGGGCAAGCAGGATGGGGGGGGGCCGGTCCGCAGTCCGGCTTGTGGGACCCATGCCCGTGGGTGCCCGAGGGAGGAGCCGTGGGTTGTTCTCGCACGCCCAGCCGTGGCTCCTCCGAGCAGGTGGGCCTCGGGGGCCCTTCCCCCCGGCCCCCCCCCTCCGCCGGGAGGGCTAATCGAACCCGCCGCCGCCGCCGCCGGCAAACACCGGGTCGGGAGGCCTCCGGTCTGTCTCCACGGAGGCGGTGCCGAGATTTATGGGCACCGGAGGAGCATCCATCTCGGGCTGGCCAAGGTGGTGGCGGGGGGTGGGGGGGAGGAGGGAAGGAGAGGGGGACACAGGCCCACCCCAGGGGGCACAGCAGCCTCGTGTCGATGCAGCCAAGGGGAGACAGGAGCGAGCCAGGCTCCGAGGAGGGGGAAGAATGAATGGGGGCCATTAGGGGACGATGAAGACCTCGCCGGGGAGACACCCCGGCTCTCACAGCGCAGCGGCGGCGAGGCCAACCTGAGAGGCCGCCCCCCGGGGGCAGGGCGGCCTGATGCCACACAATTATTTTTGAAAAATGACGGAGCGGCGAGGGAGGTGTGTGTGTGGTGTGTGTGTGTGTGTGGTGTGTGTGTGGTGTGTGTGTGGTGTGTGTGTGGTGTGTGAGTGTGTGTGTGTGGTGAAGGTGTGTGTGTGTGTGGTGTGTGTGTGTGGTGTGTGTGTGTGTGGTGTGTGTGTGGTGTGTGTGGTGTGGTGTGTGTGTGTGGGGGTGTGTGTGTGGTGTGTGTGTGTGTGTGTGTGTGTGTGGTGTGTGGTGTGTGTGTGTGGTGTGTGTGTGTGGTGTGTGGTGTGTGTGTGTGTGTGGTTTGTGTGGTGTGTGTGTGTGTGTGTGTGTGTGTGTGTGTGGTGTGTGTGGGGTGTGTGTGTGTGTTTGTGTGTGTGTGATGTGTGTGTGTGTGTGTGTGTGTGTGTGTGTGGTGTGTGTGTGTGGTGTGTGTTGTGTGTGTGTGGGGGGGGTGTGTGGGGTGTGTGTGTGTGTGTGTGTGTGTGTGTTTGTGTGTGTGTGTGTGTGTGTGTGTGTGGTGTGTGTGTGTGTGTGTGTGTGTGTGGTGTGGTGTGTGTGTGTGTGTGTGTGTGTGATGTGTGTGGTGTGTGTGTGCTGTGTGTGTGGTGTGGTGTGTGTGTGTGTGTGTGGTGTGTGTGTGTGTGTGTGTGGTGTGTGTGTGTGGTGTGGTGTGTGTGTGTGTGTGTGTGTGTGTGGTGTGGTGTGTGTGTGTGTGTGTGTGTGTGTGTGTGTGTGGTGTGTGTGTGTGTGTGTGTGTGTGTGTGTGTGTGTGTAGGGGGCGGGCGTTGCAGCCTCCTGCGCTCAGGGGCTCCAGGAAGGCAGCACAGAATCAGACGAGGGAAACGAGGGAAGAGGGTCTTAGGGCCTTGGGAGCTTGAGGCTCCGCCACAGGGACGACTGGGGGCCCTGAGAGCTCATAGCGGGGGAAGGGGGGCAGCTCGTGATGGAGCCCCCCCTCTGCCAGCCCGGAGCAGCTGTAGCCACCACTGCCCCCCTGGAAGCTTTCACCGGCCTGTCCTCCCCGCTCCCCCAATCCCTGGGGCCTTCACCTGCCTCCCCTCTGCCGCCCGAGCCCCAGCACCTCCCACCTGGCCGTCCACCCGTCTCCCACCACTCAGTCCGTCCCACAGTGCGCTCCCTGCCCCCCCACAGGCTCCATCCCCTCCGTCAGATCCTGGGGTGGGGTGGGGGGTGGGGGTGAGGGTTCCCCTGTCCCAGGTCCATAGCATTCGGGGTACGCCCCCTTCTGGTCTTGGACCACCCCCCCCCCCAGGCCTGCAGAGTCACACGCTGGCCCCGGGGCCAAGCCTGACGCGGGGTGGCCAGCCGGAGCTGTGCTGTTGCCTGAATCCTGGCCACGCCCGGAGGGCCTGTGGCCCCACCCGACGCCCGGTCTGGTCTGTGCAGGGGCCCGGGCGGGGGACACAGACAGCGTCAGCCCTGTCCTGCCTGTGTGGGCCCTCGTCTGTTAGGAACAGACATGCCCCAAGGGTGAGGGCACCCCCCCCCCATTGGGAGACCTGCTCCCCCTCACGCGGGAGAACCAGCCCACAGACTTTTGCAGTTTTCCCACCCCGTTAGGCCCCCATGAACAACTAGCCTTCCCCACACGGGATCTTGGCTCTGGGGGCCTCACACACCATCGGCTTGCCCCCCCCCACCCACCCTCCCACTCCCATCAGGACCCCCACTGCAGTGGCTCTGAAGGTGGGTGGCCCTCAATCCTGACGCAGCAGCTCAGCCCCCCCCCCTCCTGGGTCCCCCATCAGAGCTTGGGGGCTGCAGGGTGCCGTGTGCCCTGGGTGAGCCGTGTGTCCCAGGGGGTGAGCCGTGTGTCCCAGGGGGCCATGTGCCCCAGGTGAGCCGTGTGTCCCAGGGGGCCGTGTGTCCCGGGTGAGCCGTGTGCCCCGGGGAAGCGGTGGGACCCGGGGGTAGGGGCTGTGTGAACCAGAGGAGGAGCGGACTCTATTCCTGTGGTCCTGAGATAGTCACCATAAAACAAGCAGACTGTCCAATGACAGCGGGGAGGGGAAGGAGACCTGGGGGGAGATAAGAGATCAACCGAAGGACTGGTATGCATGCATATGAGTACAACCAACGAACACAGAACGCTGGGGAGGGAGGGCATGAATGGAAGGTGGGGAGGGGGGCAATGGTAAGCTATGTACACCTATAATACCTTAATAATAATAAAATAAAATATAAAAAAGAGCTTGGGGGCTGGCAGGGTGGGCCCAGGGGGGAGGGGAGAGGGCAGGGGGATGAGTACCCTTAGCAGGAGCTGAGCTGAGCTGAGCGCACAAATGGGGTTGCCGATGGTGACCAGTGGGGGAAGTCGCCGCATCGGGGTGGGGGGGGGTGTCTCCATGGGACAGATCGCGGCCATGCAGCCTGGACCCTCTGCAGAGTGACGCAGGCCTTGTCGTTTGAGGGGTTCCCCGACCTCGAGGAGCCCCTGGGTGGACCCCTCTAGCATCTGTGCAGGATACTGTGGAAGAGGGGTGGAGGGAGGGAGGGAGGGGGAAGGAAGGGCTAGCCAGGGACCCCACCGAGCGCGCTGAGCTCTGGGGGGGTCTCAGCAACTTACTCTTCCCACAACACACCCACCTCCTGCCAGCCCCACGCCGCGGCGCGCCCGCCCTCCGTGCCAGGGCGGGTGCCCCGAGGCCCACGGCCAGGCTGGGTGCGGTGGTGGCCGCTGTCCCTTTAGCCGGGAGATGCCCCAATTAGCGCCGTGTGTCAGCTGAGGCCGGCTGGTGTGCGGCTGGCGGGCTGCTGCCATGAAGGGGAGCCGACCCAGAGCAGCGGGGGGCAAAACGGGAAGGCACTCAGCTTCTGAGAGGCCTGAGTTCACGAGGCGATCCCCCCCACCCCCCCAGATCCGCTCACCTGGCTGAGCGGGAGGGAGGGGACTGCAGCCCCCAGCCCCTCACAGTGGGCCCTCACAGTGGGCCCTGTCTGGGGGCGCTGTGCCCACCCTCGGCCTCCCCTCGCCCCCCCACCCCCCCGCCGGAGTCTATGCGCCCAAGCCCTGCCCCCAGATCGCAGCCAGACGCGCCGGCGTTAGGGGTCTGGATGGCAGGCGGGGCACGCAGCGGGCAGCCCAGCCCGGTCTCCGCATTGCAGTCCGTCCACCTGCTGGGGCGGGTGGCCTGAGGCTCGTGCTGGCTGCACGTGGCCGCCCGCGTGGGCCGGGCCCGAGGGCTCCCCAGGACGCGGCCGCCCCGCCCCGCCCCCCCGCCGCCCCTCCTAACCGGGCCCTCTCCCTGCCAGAGCGCCACGCAGGCCTCCGCGCAGCGGTTCTGTTAACATCGGCACAATCTCTGCTCGCCGAAGCCTGGCAGCGAGCGAGCGCGGAAAGGCCGGGGCAGCCAAAATAGCTCCAGGTCCCCCGGGAGCCACGGGAGCCACTGAGCAGGAATTCGGGGAGGGGCGAGGAGATCGTGGGTGTGATGGGGACAGCCCAGGGCCGCGGAGGGCTTGGTCCAGGGCCCAGACACCTTCCCAAGGCTCCGCGGGGGGGGGGGGGGGGGTGCCCAGCTCAGGTCGGGTCAGCACTGGGCCGAGTCCAGTGGGGCATCCAGCCTGGGCAGCAGGACCCCGGGAGACCCAGGACCAATGCTCATCCCTCCTCCTCCTCCTCCTCCTCCTCCTCCTCACCAGAGCTGAGACGAGCCATGAGGGACAGCAGAGCTCACCTCCCTGCACAAACCTGCTCCCAGCCGCCCCCCCACCGGCCCCCCCCCAGCTCCCTGGTTTGCAATGTTTAGAATGCAGAGCTGCGCCCCTCGCTGGAGAGCCGGTCAGCAGGTCTGGGGGCTCTGGGGCTCAGCAAGTGCCCCCCCCCCAGGTGACTTCCCTGATGGGGCACATTTGGGACCTGAGCCCCACCCGGCTGCTCCCCAGAGGGGAAGAAGGGAGCGAGCGCAGCCAGGAATAAACATCGCGTGACTTTGTACCTGGGAAAACTGCAGGTGAGGGCTCCAGGGCGGGGGGTGGGAGGGTACATGAGGGCCAGCAAGACAGAGCTGCGGGGCCGGCCTCCTGCCGCCGGGGGGGGGGGGGGGGGAGTTCTGGGGGTCCCCTCCCCTCCCCGTCTTCCTTCTTTGAAATGGAGTAACGGTGAGGCGTGTAGCAATGCCCGTAGGGAAGGCCCCAGGCCGGCCCTCCTCAGCCCACTTTCTGAGAAACGCCTCGCACCACGAGGAGGCACGTAGCTTCCGAGCGCCCAGCAGGGGCCCACGACACCTTCACAAACCTCATGCACCACGGACTGCCATGCACCCACAGACTGCCACGCTCCCACGGACTGCCACGCACCCACGGACTGCCACGTACCCACGGACTGCCACACACCCACAGACTGCCACGCACACACAGACTGCCACGCTCCCACGTGTGTGTGCAGTGCACAGAGGGGCGCTCCAGTCACCGAGCCCACACGTCGCCCAGCGTGTCAGCTCTCAGGGCTGCGGTTCTGGCGGTTTGTTTCCTTCTGGGGTTCACGTTGTCTGGGGCTGCCCGCCCCACCCCCACTCTGTGCCCCCTCACCGCAGGCCTCCTCCTATCCCCACCAAACCCACAGCAAGCGGCCGGCAGCACACGCACGGGCGGCCTCCTGCTCCCGGGACCCGGCCCCCAGCTGCCCGAGGATGGATTTCAGAGCGGCCAGCTGTGGACAGCGTCGCTCCGGGCCGGCCCGCACCCCCTGGTGTGCAGTGACAGACCGAGGAGGTGGGTGTGGGGGCCCCACCCCGCAACCCCCGTCTGGGCTCATCCAGGAAGGCCCCCTCGCCAAAACCGGTTTAGCTCAGTGGATAGAGCGTCGGCCTGCGGACTGAAAGGTCCAGGGTTCGATTCCGGTCAAGGGCATGTACCTTGGTTGCAGGCACATCCCCAGTGAGGGGTGTGCAGGAGGCAGCTAGTGGATGCTTCTCTCTCATCGATGTTTCTAACTCTCTCTCTCTTCCTCTCTGTAAAAAAAAAAAATCAATAAAAAATATATATTTTTAAAAACGGCTCCCCATGTGTCCCAGGGGGCCATGTACCCTGGGAGAACGGTGTGTCCCAGGGGGCCGAGTGCCCCGGGAGAGCCGTGTGCCCCGGGAGAGCCGTGTGTCCAGGGGAAGCAGTGGGACCCCGGGGGGAGGGGCAATGAGAACCAGAGGAGGAGCGGACTCTATTCGTGTGGTCCTGAGATAGTCACCATAAAACAAGCAGACTGCCAAATGAGGAGCGGATTCTATTCATGTGGACCTGAGATAGTCACCATAAAACAAGCAGATTGTCAAATGACAGCAGGGAGGGGAAGGAGACCTGGGGGGAGATAAGAGAACAACCGAAGGACTGGTATGCATGAATATAAATACAACCAACGAACACAGAACTCTGGGGAGGGAGGGCATGAATGGGAGGTGGGGGGGGGGCAATGGTAAGCTATGTACACATATAATACCTTAATAAAAAATAATAATAAATAAAAATAAAGAAATAAATATTAAAATTAAAAAACGGCTCCCTTAGGCTCCGGAGGCATGCGGCCACGAGTTTGACACGCTCGGCTACAGCACCACCTCCTCCCCCGTCCCTGCACCAGGTCAGGGCGGGAGGCGGCCGGGAGGACCCTGTTCCCAGAGGCTCCGGAAGCCGAGGCCCCGCAGCCCCCATCCCCGCGCTGGGAGCTCACACCCCCTTCACGGCTTCGCGGGGTGCTGTTCACAGTTCACCGGCGTTAAAATTAGAACTGCTGCTGCTGCTGCTGCTGAGACTCCGGCAAACTCAGGCCCCAGGGGCAGCCACCTCCCTGAGCTGTGGGACTCGCAGGAGGGGCCGGCCTGTTCCGGGGGGGAGGAGGGCGGGCTGGTGCCAGCTTAGAGCACCCACTCCTGGCCGGGCCCTAGCCTGGGGCCGCCTGGGAGCCCCTCGAGCTGGGCGAGGGGGCAGGTGGCCCTCAGCAAGGTGTGCAAGAGGCTGGGGGCGGAGCACCTGACCCGGCGCCGCCACGGGGCTCTGGGGCCGCAGCCCTTGCCTGGGCCCTGTGGGGCCATCGACGATGTGGGCCAGGGAGTCACAGGCCCTAGGAGCGTCCCCTCGGTGCCCAGGTGGGGTGGCCCCCTTGTGGGCAGCATGCTCTGGGGTCACGTGCCTCCCAGGACACAGGCCCGCAGACCCACCCCAGGAACTTCCCCCTGGCTGGTTCCCTCCTCCCTCCCCCCCACCCCGCCTCCCCGAATGCAGTCTCTCCGGATAGACCCCTTCTCTCGGGGTGCTCATAGTACCCTTTGAAAGGTTCTCCCCCTCCCAAACTGGTGGGCGGAGTTTGACACATGACCCCTTAGGGCTCCCCCCCTCCCAAACTAGTGGGTGGAGCTAACAACATGACTGGCACCTGCCACAGGGACATCTCCAAGACAGTGAACCACCAATTAGCACGGACCAGAGTGCCCTTGGGGCCCATCCCTTCCTGTTCCACCCTGGGCCCAACCCCCTCCCTTTCCGTCCTTTAAGAGGGACTCCAGGCCGGACACATGCGCTCTTTGGAGGGACACCTCCATTAGCCCGGTTGGGGTCCGATTTCCTGTCCCTTCTCCCCCTAATTCTGATCTCTCTACCTCGGTGATGGCTCCCGCCCATTACCGGGGAATAAACTCTCTTTAAAACTCCCTGTTGTTCTGTTTCCTGTTTCCTTTCAAACCTAACACCCTTCAGCAGGGCTCCTCCTCTGCCTGGCCACACAGCAGTCCCGGCCCCTGGAGTTTACCACGTGTGCTCCCCCCCGGGACCTCGGGGTGCTGCTGACCTCCATTGTCCCTGCAACGTCCCAGGATGGAGCCCAGAGGCCTCGGTGACCACCTGTGACAGCAGCCGAGGGGGCACATGGACCAGGCAGGTCAGAGGTGCCTCAGGGCCCTGGGAGTGGCCGGGAGACACGGCCGGGCCCCCGATGGCCCCCCCGGCCCACCCTGACCCAAGAGGAGGGTGCATACGGCCCAGGGGCCTCCGGGGAGTGGCCCAGACCCACCAACTGCCAGCTGCTGTTCGTCTCTTGGACAGCAAACTACCTGGTTTTACCAGCAGAGCATTCCTTCTGTGGGCCGCTGGGGGCTTAGCCCCTGGGAGCCCCACGCCCCCTGCACCCCCAGCTGGCCCTCACCTGGCCCCGCCCCACTGCATGGCAGCCCACTGGCCCCGGGGCCAGGGAGTGGTGGATCCTGCCCACGCCTGGGCTGGGTCTCCGGGCCCCCCACGGGACCTGAGCTAGGCCGGCGTCTTGTTCCCCGGCTTCCAACAACAGCGGGGCACCGGGCGGCTCCTCCCACTTCCTGCTTCTCCATCTTTTTAAATTTATTTTTAATATATTTTATTAATTTTTTACAGAGAGGAAGGGAGAGGGATAGAGAGTTAGAAACAGCCGAAACTGGTTTGGCTCAGTGGGTAGAGCGTTGGCCTGCGGACTGAAGGGTCCCGGGTTCGATTCCGGTCAAGGGCATGTACCTTGGTTGCGGGCACATCCCCATTAGGGGGTGTGCAAGAGGCAGCCCTCTCTGTAAAAAAATCAACAAAATATAGCCGAAACCGGTTTGGCTCAGTGGTAGAGCGTCGGTCTGCGGACTGAAAGGTCCCAGGTTCGATTCCGGCCAAGAGCATGTACGTTGGTTGCGGGCACATCCCTGGTAGGGGGTGTGCAAGAGGTAGCTGGTCGATGTTTCTCTCTCATCGACGTTTCTAGCTCTCTATCTCTCTCCCTTCCTCTCTGTAAAATATCAATAAAATATATTAAAAAAACAAAAAAAAAAACAAAAAAATATATTTTAAAAAAAAGAGAAAGTTAGAAACATCGATGATGAGAGAGAGAAACATCGATCAGCTTCCTCTTGTGCACCCCCCCCCGCCCCCACTGGGGATGGGCCCGCAACCAAGGTACTTGCCCTTGCCCGGAATCGAACCTGGGACCTTCCAGTCCGCAGGCTGACGCTCTATCCACTGAGCCACACCGGTTTCGGCAGCTTCTCCATCTTCACCCCACCCGAGATGCTACGCTGGCGGGTCTGGGAACAGGGGGCTTGCAGGGGCCTGGGCACGCCTGTCCTCCGGGACTACACGTGCGTGCCAGGACTCCGGCAGGAGAGAGCTCCCGGGAGCAGTGAGGGGCGGGGGGCTCCATGCCCACCCCCCCCAGAGCTCCAGCCGCCCAGTCCTCTGACTTCGGAGCCGGTGAGCCAGGCCCAGCTACCCGGGACCCACGATCGCCGCAGCAGCTGGCCCCCGAGCGAGGTCTGTATGTGTCCGCGAACACTCCGGCGTGGAGGGGGCGCGTGGGCCTGGGAACACGTGTGTCTGTACACACACGTGCATGAGTGGGTACCCGTGTGCGCACGAGGCGCCTGTGAGGTCACAGCATCCGATCTCCTGAGCTCACACCCCACCTTGGTCTCCACCTGCCGCCTTCCCCTTGCCCACATAGGTGCCCCCCTGTTGGCACCCTGGCCCGGAGGCCCCCACCCAGTGCAGTGGGAGGGGGGTGGGGGTTAAGGACCAGAGAGCGTACGCTTGGCTGTTGACGCTGAATATGGCCAACAATGACCCCTCTCTGGGCCCTGTGCCTCCACACTGTCCCCTCCCTGAGGTCACGTGTGCCCTGAGCTCAGGAATCCTGCCCTTGTCCTCAGGAAAGGGCCTTGGGGTGCTCAGGGGGTGCCCTGGGGCCTGGGCAGAGGGTCCTGGCCCAGGAGAACCGCTGGCAGCATGGGGCCAGGCCCAGTGCCCCACCCGGCGTGGCGCTCCCGACCACACGCACGCGGGAGGGGGCCTCGGCTCTGGGCAGCTCGGGCCCCTCGCTCTCCCCTCGCCACGACAGAAAAACATCCTCGGGCCTGCCATCCGTCCAGCCCCTGCGAGCCGCCCAGTGGCCTCCTCCAAGACAGGAAATCCATACCGGGCTGAGCGATGCTTCCGGCAGGGCCAGACTGCCGGGGTCGGGAGGGAGAGGGGGGTCGGAGAGTGGGCCGGGGCTCCTCCCCCACCCCCCCGAACCCCCCCGCCCTGTCCACGGGCTGAGGTGGCAGGCCAGCTCCCCACGTGGGTTCCGTAAGAGAGCTGGGCCGCCCCAGGCCCGAGCCCCACGTGGGAACCCCCAGCACAGGAATCCTGGTGCCGGAGCCTTCAATGCGGGCAGCGGCGGGGTCTCCAGAACCACAGCCGCCTCTGCCTCAGCCTCGGGGGCAGCCAGGCCAGGGACAACCTGCTGACCCAGATGGACCCCGTGGGGCCCCCTCTCCCCAGCCACCTTCCCTTCCACCACCCGCCACAGGGGCGGGCAAAGCTTCCCTCCACCGTCGCCGGCTCAGCTCGTCCCTCCAGCCATACCCAAGGGTGTCTGTGCAGCTCAAGGGGGCTCCTCTGGGCCCCCCAGACCTTTTAGCCTGGGTGGGGTGACTAATTGGGTCTGTTTCCTCTGTCACCCAGGAGATCCACTCGCCCGGTGTGAGCCCAGGCTGCATCGACGTTTCTAGCTCTCTATCTCTCTCTCTTCCTCTCTGTAAAATATCAATAAAAATATATTTTTTAAAAAAGTTTGCCCACCCCTGCCCTAGGGGACTCTGGGGTGTTTGTGAATAAATTAGTGAATGAATGAATGAATGAATGAATGAATGCGTGCCTGGGACCCCCACAAAGCCAGCGTTGCCCCAGTTGATGGCAGGAGCCCGGAGCTTCAGGGTCCCATGGGTGGGAGGGCTCCATTCAGGGCCTGGACCCAGGTTCACTGGAGGCGCCTGTCAGTTCCCTCTGGCCACCGCGGATGGCAGGGCCTCCTGGAGCCAGCCTCCTGCTGCGCTGGGTGGGGAGGTAGAGGTGGAGGGGGGAGCTTCTGTTGCTACCCCCCCCCCAAGCACTTCCCACTGACCCTGTCAGGCCCAGAAGGCCAGACCTGGCATCCATGCAGCCAGCACCGACCAATGGGCTGTGGGCTGGAGCAGGGCAGGTCATGCCTGGGCTCGGGGGGAGGCCTGCAGGATCCCTTTCTCCCTCTGCCCTGAATCCAGCTGTGCCCCCGATGGTGGCTGCCTGTCAGCCTGGGCCGTCGGATGACTTGGAATGAGGCTTCCTGCCAACCGAAGGCAACACTTAGTGTGAGCAGAAAAATCCTCCACTGTTTTTTTTTTTGTTTGTTTGTTTGTTTGTTTTTTAATATATTTTTATTGATATTTTACAGAGAGAGATATAGAGCTAGAAATGTCAATGAGAGAGAAACATCGACCAGCCGCCTCTTGCACACCCCCTACTGGGGATGTGCCCGCAACCAATGTACATGCCCTTGACCGGAATCGAACCTGGGACCCTTCAGTCCGCAGGCCGACGCTCTACCACTGAGCCAAATCTGTTTCGGCTGTTTGTTTGTTTTTTAATATATTTTTATTGATATTTTTACAGAGAGAAAGGGAGAAAGAGATAGAGCTAGAAACGTCAATGAGAGAGAAACATCGACCAGCTGCCTCTTGCACGCCCCCTACCGGGGATGTGCCCACAACCAATGCACATGCCCTTGACCAGAATCGAACCCGGGACACCCCCCCCACCCCCCACCCCCCAGTCCACAGACCAAGGCTCCACCACTAAGCCAAACCGGTTTTGGCAAAATCCTCCCCTGTTGCTTTAAGGTTTGGGGCTACTTGTTACACCAGCACACACCACCCATCCTGACTGATACAGGGGGACAGCCACCAGGCCAGCTCCCCACGGGGGCCCAGAAACTGGACCAGACACCTGCTCCCTGGGCCGGACTGTGAGCCCACTGCTCACTCCTCCAGGCCCTGCTGCCTCCTTTGTCCTCCTCGGGGTCCTGAGCCCTGATGCAGCCAGGGTCTGGCTCACAGGAGAATCAACACAGTGGTTTTTTTTTCCCCCCTTCGGCTGTCCGCACGCTCTTTGGCTCGAAATTTAAAAGCAAATGTTTGACTTACTCTCTGAGAAAACACCACAGAATGGGATGCGAGCCAAGGAATCAACGCAGCCAGACCTCAGCCCGGAAAAATCACCGAGCTGCGTGATCCGGGCCCTGGCTCCGGTCCCCGGCGTGGTGTGCGAAGGAGGGCGGGTCTCGTGGGGGCCGCGGAGTGGGGACGAGGTGTTCACGGGACAGCCGTGAGGAAATGCTACGACGCCCCCATCTTACACTAGGGAAACTGAGGCTCAGAGCCCCCGCCCCCCCACCCCACCCTGTCCTGGCCCCTCGGGGTCTGTCGCGCCCGCCTTGGACCAGACTTACCCGGGAGAGCCCCGGGGGGGGGGGGGGGGAGCCGAGGGGAGCCGAGGGGAGCCGAGCAGCCTGCAGAGGCAGGTTATTTCATTAACAAGAGATGAATAATTAATACGACGGCGCCTTTGAAACCGTTTTTTTTGGTGTTTTATTTTAAACGGTTTTTCTTTTTTTTTTTTCTTCTATGTATAGAAACAGCACTTTCGTTAGGCACCAAATTTATTTTTTTTAATAAACGCAGCAGTTATTTATTCAAGCTCCAGCAGCAGCTCCCCCGGGGTGGACTGCACGGGGACAGCGAGGACTTGCGAGGGCACCAGGACTAGCCCAGCCTCCTGGGTGCCCAGCAGGGCAAAGGGCAGAGGGGAGAGGTCACGGGGGAGGTCCGGGCCAGCAGCTCCAGCTGTCGCGCCGGGACACGCGGGTCCTGAGAACCCGGGCTGGCTCCTCTCACCTCCGCCATGCAGGCCTGGGAAGGGGGGAAGGGGGAGGTGGTGCCAGCTCTGAGGTGGGCTGGGGAGGAGCCCAGGGTGATGGGGGGGCGCCAGGCAAAGGCTGAGAGTCCTCCTTGCAGGGGAAAGGGTCTAAGAGGGACTGGAGTGAGGGGGGGGGCACCCATCCTGGAAGGACAGGCTAAGCCAGCTGTGGGGTATGAGGCCACTGGCTCCAGGCGAGCTCCCCACTTCATGCCACCCATGAGGCCCGCCCCCCTCCACACACCACGCCCGGGACCCCAGCCAGAGGGCCCGGGACCCCAGCCAGAGGGCCGGGTCCTTCGGCTCCGTGGTCTTCTGGGCTGCGGTCCGGCTGCGTTGATTTCTTGGCTCTGCGACTCGGTCCTCATATCCCGTTACTCGGTGCTTTCTCAGAGATTAAGTCCAACATTTATTTTTATTTTTTAAAATATACTTTATTGATATTTTACAGAGAGGAAGGGAGAGAGACAGAGAGTTAGAAACGTCGATGAGAGAGAAACATCGACCAGCTGCCTCTTGCACACCCCCCACTGGGGATATGCCCGCAACCAAGGTACATGCCCTTGACCGGAATCGAACCCGGGACCTTTCAGTCCGCAGGCCGACGCTCTACCGCTGAGCCAAACCGGTTTCGGCCAACATTTATTTTTGAAATTACAAGCCAGGGAGTTCCTGGCGTGTAACATGTTGGCAA
The DNA here is from genome assembly GCA_963924515.1 of Vespertilio murinus. Lineage (NCBI taxonomy): Eukaryota > Metazoa > Chordata > Mammalia > Chiroptera > Vespertilionidae > Vespertilio > Vespertilio murinus. Next base: position 13,183,618 of record OZ004720.1, on the reverse strand, counting down.
TATGTTGGCTTTCCAAAGGCACCTGCTCGGACTGGGGGGCCGAAAGCTGGCCCAGCTGGGGGGACGCCTGAGACCCCCCCCCCGGCCAGTCCTCCGCTTGGGTCCAGGGCAGGGACCTCCCGGCCCCCACCCCGCGTCCTGCAGCCCGGCTCCGCGTCCTTTGCCCAAGAGGCGATGCCAAATGAAAAAGTGGGTGCCCCAGAACCATACGGGTAGACGTCTCCTCCTCGCCGAGAGCCCGCCATGAATTTTTTAAAGGGCGCAACAGCGTCCTCCGCAAAACACGTAGGAAAAATGAGTTGTCTGCCCCTAATAAATATCTGCTCGATTACGTATTTGTAACGCTATCAATTATTTATGTTGATACGCGGAGAATGCATACTCTGTAATAATAAACGGTAGAAGGGGTTTTAATTTTTCTGCACGATCTATGAAATTGAGTTTTTACTAATACATGAGCAAAACAGGCTCTAATCCCTTCCCCGTCGCGGCGCCCCGCTCTTGTTTTAGGCATCCGTCTCTTATTTTATAGATGTTTTCGAAAATTAATCTTCGATATTTAAGGGCCGGCGTAAATCTCGGTAACAGGAAGTCTCACTCAGCGGGGTCCCTTTTATAGGCCAGTCGCCGCTCTCCCGTGCCGTCCCCCCTTGAATCACCGCCATCATGCCAAAGCCACCGCTCCACGAACACTTACAAATGCTCAGCGTTTACAAAATAGATCCCGCGCGGTCTGGAACGGGGTGGCACACGGCAGCAGGAGGCGCAGCGCCTGTCCCCGGTGCTGGGGTTCAGGGCGCCGGGCCTGGTCACCGATGGGCAAAGGGGAGGACCAGGGCATTCCCTGCACAGAGCGGGGCTCAGCTAAAGAAGCATATCAGAGCCAAAACCGGTTCGGCTCAGTGGATAGAGCGTCGGCCTGCGGACTGAAGGGTCCCAGGTTCGATTCCGGTCAAGGGCATGTGCCTTGGCTGCGGGCACATCCCCGGGGGCGGGGGGGGGGGTGCAGGAGGCAGCTTGGTCAATGTCTCTCTCTCATTGATGTTTCTAGCTCTCTATCCCTCTCCTTTCCTCTCTGTAAAAAAAAAATCAATAAAATAAATATTAAAAAAAGAAGAAGAGCCGAAACCGGTTTGGCTCAGTGGATAGAGCGTCAGCCTGCTGATTGAAGGGTCCCGGGTTTGATTCCGGTCAAGGGCATGTGCCTTGGTTGGGGGGGGGGGGGACATCCCCAGTGCGGGGTGTGCAGGAGGCAGCTGGTCGATGTTTCTCTCTCATCGATATTTCTAGCTCTCTATCCCTCTACCTTCCTCTCTGTAAAAAATCAATAAAATATATTTTTTTAAAAGAAGAAGAGGAAGAAGAAGAAGAAGAAGAAGAAGAAGAAAAAGAAGAGGAAGATGAAGACAAAGAAGAAGAAGAAGAAGAAGAAGAAGAAGAAGAAGAAGAAGAGGAGGAGGAGGAGGAGGAGGAGGAGGAGGAGGAGGAGGAATATCAGGGACATCTTAGGAGGAGGGTAGAGGAGGTCCCTGTGCGGGAGGGAGAGCTGGTAGTGAGGGCGATGAGGAGATAACCGATGGAAGAGGGAGTGGGACCCAGCCCTCAGAACTGTAACCTCCACGAACCTCCTAGGCCTGGGGCAAGCAGCTCCCACGAGGAAGCCAATGGCGTCCAGAAACGAGCACTCAGCCCTCGTGCTCTACGGGCCATGGGGCTCAGGTGCGTAAGGGAAGCCCAGTCCCCTCGTCGGAGTGTGACATCTGGGGGTGACTACCCCAGGCCTGGCACAGCCACGCCCGGAAGGCTTCCGGGGGAGGTGGCGCAACGTGGACAGGGGCACCCCGTGGTGCCACGGGCTTGCCCGTGTGACCCCAGCGAGCCTGCCCCCTGCTCTGGGACTGGGTTTTTCCGCCTGGAATCGCACAATGTGAGCTTTCATCGCCATGAGGCTGTGATTAGGCCACAGGGCCAGGCTATCCAGGCCCGTCTCAGAGCCCAGCTCCTCTGCAAAGTGGAGTTGATGGCTCTGCATGGGACAATGCTGTTGGGATGGCTAATGCCCCCAAGGCATCAGGGGCGGGCTCATGGCCCACACTAGACCAATCACATACCTTCTCCTGCTCGCTGCATCACAGTGATTGGATGAAAGGGAAGTCATGTGACCCAAGCCACCCTATGGAAACACTTCCCTGGAATTTTTCCAAACTGAAGCGGGGGAAATGGACCCCCTTTCTCCCAGGGGCTGGAGGTTCGAGCCACAGGCCCAGTGTGGGGACCAGCCAGTTGGGAAGGCTGACCATGGAGGGAAGTGGCCACAGGGCTAGGAAGGGACGCGTGCCCCAGAACCAGCTGGGTCCTGTGGCCCCAAAGCCACCCTGGGAGCCCAGGAAGTCTCTACCCACGCCGTCCTGAAACACTCCCCTGAGCCCCAGGGGTTCGCAGCAGAGCCTGGGTGCTCTCGGGCCCAGGGCAGTCCACGGTCACGGTCAGGGTCACGGTCACAGTCACGGTCACAGAGTCGGCGCTGATGTCTAATTACTCAGAGCCCAGAGGCTCCATCTTAATCCTGATGCCCACTGAGAGGTCTCTCCCACGGTCCGCACGTCAGAAAGCAGCAACGTCCCTTCACCACCAATGCATGCTAACTGGAGGGCCAGCGATCAAGGTGGGTCTCTGAAAACAGAGACGTGAGGCCTCGGAATCCAGGGCAGGACATCCATCTACCTGACCACCGACAGCCGCGGAACACACAAACCCCAGAAGGCCAGGCAGCAAAAGCATAAAACAGGGTGGGGTGGGCTAGGCCGGTGGTCGGCAAACTCATGAGTCCACAGAGTCAAATAGCAGCAGGACAACGATTGACATTTCTTTTGGAGAGCCACATTTTTTAAACTTAGGATTCTTCTTTTCTTTTTTTTTAAATATATTTTTAATATGTTTTTTACAGAAAAGAAATGAGAGGGATAGAGAGTTAGAAACATCGATGAGAGAGAATCATCAATCAGCTGCCTCCTGCACACTCCCCCACTGGGGATGTGCCTGCAACCACAGTACATGCCCTTGACTGGAATCGAACCCAGGACCCTTCAGTCCGCAGGCCAACGCTCTATCCACTGAGCCTAACCAGTTTCGCCAAACTTAGGCTTCTCCTAACGCCACTTCTTCAAAATAGACTCGCCCATGCTGTGGTGTTTTGTGGAAGAGCCGCCAAAAGAGGGGCCAAAGAGCCGCATGCAGCTCGTGAGCCGCAGCTTGCCGACCACGGGGCTAGCCAACACAGGCCAGACACTGTAGGATTCACTGCATGGGTGCCCGGAGGAGTCAAATTCATAGGGACTGTCCCTGGCCAGGACCGGGAGGGGGGTGGGGAGCTGCTGACGAATGGGGACAGAGTTCCGGTTTGGGAAGACGAGGACGCTCTGGAGATGGAAGGTGGTGATGTTTGCACAGCCGTGTGAGGGTACTTAATGCCGCTGAAGCACGCACTTACAAGTGTTTAAAATTGTAGATGTTCTGTTACATATATTTTGCCACAAACAAAGGGGGGGAGGGAGAATATTCCCCCTCCAACATTATAAGCCAATATGGCATTAAATTTTTTTAAAATACACACATATGAATGAGTCTCTGTTCGCTGGAGGTTTACTATGCAGGATCACCTGCTAAGGGAATAGCCTGAATACACAACCTTTAACTCAATAAATGGATTGTTTTAGTAGAGGAGGAGGAGGGGGAGGAGGAGGAGGAGGAGAGGAAAGGAACGTAAAACAGGGTCCATAAAAAAAATTAAAAAATAAAAAAAACAGACGATGGGAGCCAGACCTGGCACCAGTCACATGATGCCCACGTTTCACACCATCCTTCTGTGTACGGCGGACGCCCTCAGACGGGACAAAGCAAGGCAACGCCATCCTTGAAGCCTCAGAGGCAGCGGAGAAGGCGGTCCATGCAGCTTAACAATTATATATATTTAAAAAAAAAAAAAAAAAGAAAGAAAGAAAGAAAGAAAGAAAAGCCACGAGAACCAGAAACCACATGGTGACTGGCTAGGGGGCAGCGTGGAGGGGACAGACCTGGGACAGGGGCAGGTCCCCTCAGGGTAAGGTGACCAGACGTCCCGCTTTTGGCGGGACAGTCCCAATTTTTTAACAATGGGACTTATTTATTAACTAATATATTTTATTGATTTTTTACAGAGAGGAAGGGAGAGGGATAGAGAGCTAGAAACATTGATGATGAGAGAAACATCGACCAGCTGCCTCCTGCACACCCCCTACTGGGGATGTGCCCGCAACCAAGGCACATGCCCCCGACCGGAATCGAACCCGGGACCTTTCAGTCCGCAGGCCGACGCTCTCTCCACTGAGCCAAACCGGTCTCGGCAACAGCCAGTATTTCTTCCCGAGAAAAGCTCCCTGCTGGTCCTTGCAGTGGCAGCAGGGGCAGACACCCTGGGAGGCCGGCCCCCCGCCAGCGTGGGGGGTGACCCCGTGTTTCTCTCACCCCTGGAAACGGAGGCGGAGCCTGCATTTGGTGACATGTGGCAGCGGAATCAGAGTCCAGGAATGGCGATGGCAGCAGAGCCGCCGCCACGAGCCGTCTCAGTCCCTTCTCAAGGCAGCTGCCAGAGCCTCAAGGCACGTGCCAGGACCCCAGCGCACCTGGCTGACACCCCCTCAGCCTGGAGCCACCAGGCACCCCACCTGATGCCTGTCCCACAGGCAAAGCCCCGTCCCAGGACCAACCCTGGCTCTCTGGCCTTGGTGCTCCTGCTGCCGCCAGCCAATGTGGACACCGCCGAGGGCCCAGCCGTGGGCAAACTACGGCCCTCGGGCCAGATCCGGCCCGTTTGGCTGTTCTATCCAGCCCTCTGAGCCGAAAGAGCAGAGGAGGGTTCTCTTGCTCTCCCCTCCGCTCCTTCACCAGCAGCCCAAGAGGAGAGTGCCAGCATGGTCAGGTTGCTTTTGTGCCGGCCCTCCGGTCCAGTTTAAGTACCCGTTGTGGCCCTTGAGTCAAAAAGTTTGCCCACCCCTGGCCTAGGCCCAGTCACCGTGCCTGCCCCGGACCCCCTGCCTCCTGGCTCCTGCCCGCCAGTGCCGCCTGGGTCCCTCCCCGCCGCCCCAGGCGACAGCGGCTCCCTGAGTGGCAGCAATTAGGGCCGTGGCTGGCAGAGCAGCCGCCCCCCCCTCCTCCCGCCCCCCAACGCATCTGACGTGGCAGTGGCTCCCTGGGGGCCGCTGCGCTCTGGCGGCGGCTGCGGCGGCGGCGGCGGCGCTTGGAATATGTGGCTTTTCTGCTGTAAAAATGGAAACATCCCCAACGTGAGACACAAGCTGGCGAGGAGAACGCCGCTGCGAAATTTCTCACCTCGAGGCGGGCGGGCGGGCGGGCGGGCAGGCACGGGGCTGGAGGGGGTGCGGGAGGCGTGATGGGGAGAGACACCAGGCGAGAAAGGCTACACGGGGGGGGGGGGGGGGGGGGCAGGAACCTGGGGGGGTGCAGGAGCAAGACGTGCACCCTCCCAGCCCGACAACCCTTCCGGGAACACGGGTGAGGCCGTGCCCGCCTCGACGGGCCGTCTTCCAAAAAACACCCGCTGAGCCAGCGCCCCCAGTTATCTACACTTACTGGGGCTGCTGGGACAGCTGTGAGGGAGGCGGGCACGGGCATGCAGTTTGAGGGAGGGGGGGTGTCACCCAAATCAGAGAGAGTAGCTTCCCTGGGTCCAGAGGCGGGGGGCAGGGGGTGGGTGGGGGCAGCCAGGCGGGGTGTAAGGCCAGGCACGGCGTGTCTGCGTGGCAAGGATTCTGTGCCAGGGGCTTCGGGACCAAACACGCAAGGCCAGCACGCCGGAGCTCGGCCCGTGTCCCCCAGACTCGGCCAGGCTGGCGAGGGGCGCCCTCCCGATGACCTGGCAGCACAGCCCCCAAGCTCTAAGCCTCTTGGTCAAGACCCTTTCCTTCCCAGCGCCCTCCCCCCAGCACTGCTCAGCCCCAGGCGCTCGCCTCGGCCTCCACCTCCGCTGCGCTGCGAACTGCGGCGGCGCCGACACCCGCCAGCCCCGCCGCCGGCCGGCTCCGCTGCGAAACGCCCCCGGCCAGCCGGCTGTTCTCGCCCCGGCTTCGCAGGGGATGCAGTGCGGTGCCCACTGCTCTGCGGACGGCGGGCGCTGGCCAGCCGAGGCCGGGGTCACGGGGCCGAGTCCCCCGGGGGGCCTGGCCGGAAGCCGTGGGAGGGCCCCTGGCCAGCCCGCACTGTGGGCACCCCCCCTGCGCGCTGCGGACCATCACGAAGCCGAGAGGAAGGCCAGGGAGGGTTGGGGTGGGGGGTGTCCTCCCCCCCAGAGCCTGTGCCAGCTCCCAGGCTGGTCATGACCGCCCTGCCGACGCCGGCGGGCCAGGGGCTCCCCTCAGAGGGATCCCGGACTGTCCCCCGGTTCCAGAGGAGGCATCGGAGCCTTAAGACTGCCTGGAGCGGGACTCCAGGGGGCAAGGGGAGGGAGGCTGCGCGCGGGGGAGGAGAGCCGAGCGGAGATGAGCATTCCGCAAGGCGGAGGCCGGCCTGACCCCAGGGGAGCCCGGCGGCGGAGTGTGAGCAGCATCCAGAGCTGTCGGCTCTGCGGCAGCTGCCAGCTCTCGTCCCCATACCGGTCAGCCTGAGGAGAGCCAGCCAGGCCTGAGCCCCCTGCACACCCCTCACCCCCCTCCCGACTGCTTAGCCCCTGCCCATACCTGAGCGGCCCTCGAGCATCTGGTCTCGAGCCAACAGGCTTGTTCATCGAGGTTGCACCGGGTTTGCTCAGCACCCAGGCCTCCCACCGCAGCCCACCCACGGCTTCAGGCCTTTCCCAGGGCCCGGGCCCCACCCAGCGCCCTGGGGGCCTGGTTCCCACGTGGACTCCATTCCGCTGTCAAATGTCACCAAATGCAGAGTCCAGGCTTATGGTACAGCCTGGACGGGTATGACCTCCCACCTCCAGGAAGTTCTAGCTCTATTTTATTATTTTTTAAAATATATATTTTATTGATTTTTTTTTTACAGAGAGGAAGAGAGAGGGATAGAGAGCTAGAAACATCGATGAGAGAGAATCATCGATCAGCCGCCTCCTGCACACCCGCTACCGGGGATGTGCCCGCAACCAAGGTGCATGCCCTTGACCGGAATTGAACCTGGGACCCTTCAGTCCGCAGGCCAACGCTCTATCCATTGAGCCACACCGGTTTCGGCAGGAGGTTCTAGCTTTAAAAAGGGGAGGTTTGGGGGGGCTCAGGACCTCCCACACCTGTGCTCACAGGGCAGGAGGCCTCCGGGTCGGGGGTAGACAGCAGCCCTCTCTCGCCCTGGGCAAGGGTCTGCAGCCTGTGGTTTAATGAGGGGCACGGGGGCTCTTGTTGTTTCTCTGCACCCCCTGAGCCAACCTTGCTGGTCCAGCTGCCCAATGCAGGAGGAGGCTGAGGCTCGGGCACACACCTGATAGGAGCCAGCATCCTTGGCCAAGCCGCAGAGAGGCGGACAACTGGACTTCCTGAACGCCCATCGCCCGGGCTGGCTTGCTCCCTGTCACCGGGATTCTATTTGTGCCCCTTTTTATTTGGGGGGGTGGGGGGAGCTATATGTGTTACTGGGTGTCCAGGGATGAACTTAACCCCAGAGTCCCCAAGGCTGAGCCCCATCCAGGCCCCCGGGGACTCACTCATCGGGCCCCTCCCAGCCTCCCCCGGTCAGGCTGACGTGGGCCTGTGGCACCGAGACCAGGCCCAGCACCGGGGCACCCGCCCTTCCTCCGCCAGTGCCTGCCAGCACCCACCCGTCCCCGCTGCCAGGCCCACGGGAGGGCGCGGCCGGCACGGCGCTCCGGCGGGCGGGCGGGCGGCTCAGAGCCCCAGACCAGGCATCACACACGCGGCCCCGCCTCCCTTCCAGGCTCAAGCATCGGGGCAAGGGGGTGTCTACCCACGCTGCCCAACTCAAGCCACGCCTGCCCCCGCCCCCAGCAGGAGAAGGGGGGCAGGCTGGGGCGGGACTGCGGGGCAGAGGGCACAGGAGAGCGGCAGCGGGCAGGGGGTGGTCTGTTGGGGTCCCACCCGCACCTGGTCGGGACTGTCCTGGGTGCTGTCCTTGACAGAGATGGTCAAACGCATGAATAAATGAGTGATGAGCCAACAGTTACATCAAGGCCACGGAGGCCCCACAGGGATGGGACTGGCCTGGCGTCGCACAGCCCTTGGGGGGGGGGAAGGAGGGGGATCCCCACTGTCTGGAGGAGAAGGGACCCCGCCCAAGGTTCCTCCCAAAAGCTGACCCGCCTCTGCCCCCGGGGCCAGCCCCGCGCGGGAGTTCTCAGCCGACTGGGAGCAGCAGCGTTTAAGCACCCTGGGAGAAGAATCCATCCGCCCGCCCTGTTCCACTTGAATCCATCCGTTCCGTTTCTGATGGATTTCCCAGCGCCCGGGGTGGCCGCCGAGCTGCAGCCCCCAGCAGAGGTCAGCGGCCAGCACAGGCGGGCGGCAGGGGCTGCCCCGGGGCTCGGCGCCTCCCACGCGTGCACAGTCCACGCGTGCCCAGGGCCACCCCACAGCCCAGGGCCCGCCTGCCAGGGGCCGCCCGCTCGCTCTAACCTGGGTGACTAGCCCTGGCCTCGCACCCGGGTTGGGGGGAGGGGGTCTGGAGAACAGGGGCCTGAGAAACGAGGGGACGCACCTTGCTCTCAAGGTGCTTTAGGGGAGCCACTCGGGGCGACTTCTAGGGTGCTGGGCCAAGGGGGCCACGGAGGGGGGGGCCTGGCTGTCCATCCTGTGTCTGACCAGGCTCTGGACTCCAGCCCCCGCCCCCCCCCACACACACACACAAACACACAGGTCCCGGCCTGGGCGGGCCCTGAACCCCGATAGGCGTGAGGGGCTCCCACGTGGCCTGGCAGAGACCCCGTGCCCCAGCCCCTCCCCGGCCCCCTCCCACTCCACCCTGGGCCCTGAAGCCCCAGACAGGGTCCAGGCTCTGTCTCGGGCAGAGAGGCGGAGGGCAGAGTCCAGTGGCTGGACAGAGGGGAGGGAAGCCCCAGCAGAGAGGAGCTGCCCCAAGAAGGGGCAGGGGGAGCTGGGGTCCGGTGCCGCGCCCCTGCCTTGTCCCCGGGGCCCGTGGGCCTGGCCTGCTGCCCGCCTGGCAAACGCTTCCCCCCCCCCCCCCCCGCGGGCCCTCCGGAGCCGCTCTGGCCCGGCCCCATCCCGCCACCAGATCCCGCTGACGTGCCCACAGGGGCCTGGAGTCTGGATAGGGCTGGGGTCCCCCTCCGGGCCCAGGCAGAGCCCCCCAGCCCCTCCCCAGCACGGCCTCGGGCCTCTGAGCCTCTCCGCTGGCCCGAGCCCCACGCCCCTGGCGAGACCCCAGCTCCGGCCCCACCTTCGGGGGGGGGGGTGGGAGAGAAGGGGGGCGCAGAGCCTCGCCCCGCCACTGTGACCCGCTGACATTGTCGGGTCCGATTAGCCGGGTTGGCCAGGCTGTCGCTCTGGGGATCGCGGAGGAGCGAGCAGCGCTGGAGGGCGAGTGGCTTAGACAAGCGGTCAATATTTGTGGAGCTGAATTGAATCCGTCATCCGGAAGCTACACGTGTTTCGGTTAGTCTCACGGCCGGTCTCCGCCGCTGGCAGGCAAAACCCCGCAAGAGGGGTCTTCCGGGAGACCCCTGTCTACAGGCTCGGCAGGCTGGGCTGGAGGGAGGGTGTGGGGTATGGGGGGTGTGGGATGTGGGGGGGGAGCAGAGCGCTGAGGCCAGGGCTGGCAGCGAGGGACAAGGAGATTCAGGAGTCCTGGCATAGGGGCAGGGGGACCGGAAAGAGGGGAAAGACGGGTTCAGCTGGGGTCTCGGGCGAAGGGGCGAGTGCCCTGGTCCCCAAGGGGCAGGCCCCACCCACACTCCTGGGCCCCTGCGGGTTCTCCAGGGAACGGGGTGCATGGGGGATCCGCCCCGCTGCAGGGCCACACGGTGCGCCTGCCAGTCATCCTCCAGACGAGGGGTGCGCGGCCCAGGGAGAGGCTGGGCCCCGGCCAGGGGGAGGGGGACCCTCCTCCTCCTCCTCCTCCTCCTCCTCCTCCTCCTCCTCCTCCTCCTCCGCCTCGGCCAGGCTCCGATGTCCGGGGGAGGGGGACGCACGGGGGCCCTGGCCCAGGCCCCGCCCTTGCTGCCCCAGCCCCGGGTCCTCTCCTGGGATCGTCCGCCGGCGCCGCCCACCTCCGATCCCCAAAACCCAAATTGGATTAGCCGTGTTTAGTCAGCGGCAAAGCTGCTGATATTTGAGCAAGAGCTCAGCAGATTACCCGGGCCGGGCTGGGCCGGGGAGAGCCCGCGGTGTGAGAGGGGTGAGGGGGAGGAAAGCTGCTCTAAACAAGTGTTAATTGGAAACGGGCTCGAGGGGATGATCCGCTGCGGCTCAGCCTCCCCCGCCCCCCCCCCGCCCCCCTCCGCCACCTGGTAAACGCCTTCCCGGGGGCAGCCCGGGGGCCACGGGAGCAGCCGCAGTCAGGGCTCTGGGACGGCCCACGGGAGAGGGGTGCGGGCAGTGCAGGTCACTCCAGGCGCCTCTCCATGACGGCCACTTGCCCTTGAGCCTCTTGGGGGACCTGGGGGCCCAGGAGCGTGCGGGGGAACCCCAGGGTTGGCCCACCAGCTCCTCATCCCTGAACCCCGTGGCTGGATGGGGCCCCGACAGGCTCCATAGCGTGGTGTGGTATGTGTGTTTTTGTTTTGTTTTTTTGTTTTTAAATATATTTTATTGATTTTTTATTTTACAGAGAGGAAGAGAGAGGGATAGAGAGTTAGAAGCATCGATGAGAGAGAATCATCAACCAGCTGCCTCCTGCACACACCCCCCCCCCACTGGGGATGTGCCCGCAACCAAGGTGCATGCCCTTGCCCGGAATCGAACCCGGGACCTTTCAGTCCCCAGGCCAACACTCTATCCACTGAGCCAAACCAGTTTCGGCGATATGTGAGTGTCTTATGACCATGTCCATTCAGCACCTGGGACAGCGCCGGAGCCAAAGTCCAGGGGACCCCGGACCACAGGCCTGGCCTGGGGGGGACACTGAGTGTGTCACCCCTGGTGCACCCACCTGTGTCGTTGGCAGGGCGGGGCCCTCAGGCTGCTGCAGGGTGGGCAGGCAGAGCGGAGAAGAGAGAGCACATGCGGGGGGCGGGGGAGGCAGGTGTACCCAGCAGGTGGGGGTACTCCTTGGAGGGAGGCCGAGGCTGCAAGGAAAGGGGGTGCGAAAGGGGTGCAGAGCCCACCCCCGTCCCTTCACCCTCCACTCAATCCCCACGGCTGAGAACAGGGCCCCGGAGCCTGTCGGGGCCCCATCCAGCCACGGGGTTCGGGGATGAGGAGCGGGTGGGCCAACCCTGGGGTGTCCCCCCCCTGCTCTGCTCCCAAAGACACTCGCCGAGGTGCCTGTGACCCCTGGGTCCCCGAGTCGCGCCGGGGTCCCCCCTCCCTCCCTCCGGCTCCCTTCCCGGCTCTCCGAGGTCATCCCGCCCCCAGACCCGGCAGCTTCCTCGGATCCCGGAGCACACGAGCGAGCCGGCGAGCGAGGACCATCCATTATTCAGCCTCCGCTCTGCCGGGGCCTCATAAAGTCGGGGAGGATAAATCTCGCGCTCGCATCCGCCGCTGACAGGGGGCGGGCAGGTGCCTCGGCCCCGGCCCCCGGCCCTGAGCCGGCACGGAGCGCCCAGGCGGCCTGCTCGCTTCTCCGCTATTAAATCCATAATTCAGCAGAGAGGAAGCCGCTCCACGCACCCTGGTTCCACGATGAGGAGGGGGCGGCCCATCGGTCCTACCCACGCGGCTGCGGGGACGGGGGGGGGGGGGGGGGCTCTCCCAGCAGCACCCGGGCCGACCCCCTCGGGAGCCCAGGTTTCAGGAGCCGCGCTTACATCCCAGGGGGACGTTCCCGGCACCCTCCCTCTTCCTCCCCCACCTCCCCCCCGGGGTGAATCACGGAGCCCCTACTGACAGGGGGGGGGGACCCAGCAGCCAGACAGCTGAGGAGCACAGCCCAGGGCCTGCGGAGGCCAAAGACGGGCAGGATGCCTCGGTGGACCGGCCACAACTCTCCGGAGAGAGCCATCCATCCATCCGCCTTGGTGGGGAGCTGTGGGGCCCCGGGGGCAACTGGAAGAGGACCAACATCTGCCCAGGGTGCCCCCAAGTCTCCCACCTCCAGCAAGGAACTTGTTGCAATAAAAAATGAATGATCAGCCAAGACCGGTTTGGCTCAGTGGATAGAGCGTCGGCCTGCGGACTGAAAGGTCCCGGGTTCGATTCCGGTCAAGGGCATGTACATTGGTTGCGGGCACATCCCCAGTAGGGGGTATGCAAGAGGCGGCTGGTCGATGTTCCTCTCTCATCAATGTTTCTAGCTCTCTATCTCTTTCCCTTCCTCTCTATAAAATATCAATAAAATATATATTTTTTTAAAAAATTAATGGTCAATGGTGCCGTGGAGGGTCCAGGCCAGCCCCCCTCCTCCCCCACCCCCTCCCACTGCACAGCCTGGAAAGGTGCCCCCACCCCCTGCAGGTCTGGAGGTGGCCCCTGCGGGAAGGGGAGCGTGGGCCAAGGGGGGACAGTCACAAGGCGGGCAGGGGAGGGGCCAGAACAGGGCATGCCCTCCGAGCCCTGCCCTCAGCAGAGCCACGCCCACCCTACAGACCCTCCCTCCGCCCAGGGGGTCCGCCCTTCACCCGCTTGGGTGCCTGGCGATGCAGGGGGCTCGATGCAGAATCCTGGTGATGCCAGGCCAGTGGACCCAACTGCACGCAGCACAGAGGGGCCCGGCCCGGCCCATTTGTGGGGAGTCCGGCGGCCGAATGGGGGCTCTGTGAGGAGCTCTCCGGTCCCTGACCGCCTGCCCTCCCCCCCACACACACACAACCCCCACCACCCATGGACCTCCAACAAGCAGGAGCTGAGATCCGGGTGACAGAGGCCAGAGGGACCGCCAGGCCTTGCAATTAGCAGTAATGAGTTGACAGGAGCCCGGCACAGGCCACAGGTCAAGCTGCTAGTGGAGGCTGATAATGAACTTGACAAGGCGAGGCAGTTAGAACAGCCCCTCCTCTCCAGCCACGAGTGCTCCGGACCCGCCCAGGAGCTGACAGGGCCAATTTCAGCCAGAAGCCATGAGGCTGCTGCACAGAGAAAGGCTGGGCCGGCAAGAGACGCGCGGAGCCAAGCTGGGGCCTCAAGACCACCCCCCCATCCGCCCCTATCCGCCCCCATCTGCCCCCAGCAGCCCCCATCGCCCCCATCCGCCCCCAGCAGCCCCAGGGGGTCTCCCTGCCGGCCCACTAGCTCCCTCTCAGAGGGCCATTCCTCCGTGTCTCAGCGTTCCCAGCTCACCCCGCCACGCTCTCCTGCAGCCCCCAACTCCAATTTCTTAGGAGGGAGAGAGGGAGGGAGGGAGGGAGGGAGGGAATGAGGGAGGAAGGGGATGAGGGAGGAAGGGAATGAGGGAGGAAGGGAGGGAATGAGGGAGGAAGGAAGGGAATGAGGGAGGAAAGGAGGGAATGAGGAAGGAAAAGAGGGAATGAGGGAGGAAGGGAGGGGATGAGGGAGGAAGGGGAGGGAATGAGGGAGGAAGGGAGGGAAAGAGGGAGGAAGGGAGGGAAAGAGGGAGGAAGGGAGGGAATGAGGGAGGAAGGGAGGGGGTGAGGGAGGAAAAGAGGGAATGAGGGAGGAAAAGAGGGAATGAGGGAGGAAGGGAGGGGATGAGGGAGGAAAAGAGGGAATGAGGGAGGAAAAGAGGGAATGAGGGAGGAAGGGATGGGATGAAGGAGGAAGGGAATGAGGGAGGAAGGGAATGAGGGAGGAAGGAAGGGTATGAGGGAGAAAAGGAATGAGGGAGGGAGGAAGGGAATGAGGAAGGAAGGGAGGGAATGAGGGAGGAAGGGAATGAGGGAGGAAGGGAGGGGATGAGGGAGGAAGGAAGGGGATGAGGGAGGAAGGAAGGGGATGAGGGAGGAAGAGAGAGAGGGAAGGAGGAAGGGAGGGGATGAGGGAGGAAGGGAATGAGGGAGGAAGGGAGGGGATGAGGGAGGAAGGAAGGGGATGAGGGAGGAAGGGAGAGAGGGAAGGAGGAAGGGAGGGAGAAAAGGAGGGAAAGAGAGAGGAAGGAAGGGAATGAGGGAGGAAGGAAGGGGATGAGGGAGGAAGGAAGGGGATGAGGGAGAAAAGGAATGAGGGAGGAAGGGAGAAACAGATTCCATGTGTCCTCTGGATCAGAGCGTGGAACCCAAAAACCTGGCTGGCGTATACGGTGGTGCTGACGGAAAAAGAAAGAACCAAGGCTGCTGAAAGGCACCGGGACCTTTCAGTCCGCAGGCCGACGCTCTATCCACGGAGCCAAACCGGTTTCGGCAAGAGAGCCACATTTTTTTAAACGTAAACCTTCTTCTAAACGCCACTTCTTCAACACAGGCTCGCCCGGGGCCGTGGTGTTGTGTGAAAGAGCCACGCTCAAGGGGCCCGAGAGCCGCACGTGGCTCTCGGGAGCCGCGGTTTGCCGACGACCACGGTCCCGGGCTGCTCAGTGCTTGGGCCGGGTCCCCGGCCTGGCCACCCTAAACCTTTCCCCTCCTGCAGCCAGCCCGGCCCCCCATCGGTCCCGAAGTCCTCGGGTCAGAACGTGGGGCCGGAGGGCACAGTGGCGCCGACAGACAGGGGGACAGAAGCCGCCGCCGCCCGAGGGACCTGGACGGACGGAGCAGAGGCGGCGGCTGCGTTGGCTCCGGGTCCCGGCCCACTCGGCCCTGCCACCCAGCTGCAGCTGCAGCCCCGGACGCCGACGGCTGCATATATTGAACCTGAAGCATCCGATTACATGTTTGCTCAATAGCAATAAACTCCCGAAGTTTTATGGGGTCGTAAAACCGCCGCCTGCCTCGGCTCCCACTTAGGCCGGGCGTGCGTGCGCGTGTGAGGTGCCCGGGCCGGCGTCCCCGCGAATGGGGCGGGCGCGGGCGACGTGGGGCTGTTAGCCGGACACAGAGCATCTGCATTCCCCCCGGGGTCTCAGCAGGCAGCCCCGCGGGGCCACACCAGCCCTCGCCCCGAAGTTGGAGGGAAGCAGAGTGAGCTGGAGGCATGAGGAGACATCGTTGGGGGGAGCAGCAGGCGCCAATGGGCCGAGGGGTGATGGAGCCCCCGGGGACCCCCCCCGGGCCAGCTGGGGATTCGGACTCGTTTCAGAGAGACGGGGGTTGGGGGGTGGACCAGGTGGCGGTGGCGGAGCTATGGGGAGCCGCCGGGGTGACCCTGAGCAGGCAGGGGTGCCTCCTGATGTGGGCGCTTAGGAAGGGTGCCCTCTCTGTGTCCCGGGCGCCACGGGAGGGGGAGGGGCCGCTAGGGGCAGAGACGGGAGGGAGAGGCAGCGTAGGGGGTGGTGGGCTCCCCGTCTCGGGGGCAGGCCACCCGCAGGACAGCCGGGGGGCCGCAGAGAGAGAGCCCCGAGGGAGGCTGCCTTGTCAGGCAGGGCTCTTTGCTCTGGCCTGGACCCCGGGCCACAGGGACACGTGGCCTGCCACGAGAGACGCCCAGGCAGGCGTGGGGATGGGGGAGGGGAAGAGGCAGGAGGAGGCACTGTTTGAGCTGGGAGCTTGGCACCGGCCGGGGCACAGAGGGGCCCCGGGGTGCTCCCTGTCCATGCCCCCCTCGGCTGTGGCCAGGGGAGGGTGAAGAGTGGGTTTCTGCTGGAGCCCTGGGCGGACCCGGCTGCTGGTCCTGGGCGGCCCCCTTGCTGTGTGGCAGGTACGTTTACGTCCAGACTCATCGCCACCACGCAGACGAGTTTGCCTGATCCCTGTCAATCGGGGCTACCGATCCAGGTCCTCGGAAACACATCGATTTCCCCGGATCAATATTTATTGCAGCTTCAAAGGATAGGGCTGGGGAACTGCAGGCTGGTGAATGGAAGCAAAGCAGCCGAGGAGGGCAGAGCCTCAGCACCCCGCCCCCTGCCCCCTCCCCACCTCACCCCTCCACCACACACACACACACACACACACACACACACACACACCTCAGCCCATGCCCTGCCCCATCCAGGGACCACATGTCTCAGGGTGCAGACACACCCTGACATTCCACACCCCAGGCGCCCTGCTCCCCGGGGCGAGGGGCTGCCGGGGGCAGAGACGGGAAAGGCAGCCCGGGAAGTGGCGAGCTGGCGTCCTCGGCGGCGGTTCCAACCTCTTGTTGGCCTGTGGGGGTGAGTTCCCCAGGCAATGCAGTGGAAACCCCCTCCCTTCTGGAACCCACTTTATGTGAGAGCCCCTACAGGGGGCTGGGGGGCCCTGTGGAGGGTGGGGGGTGGGGCAGGCTCCCCGCAGCAGCCCCGGATGGCGGTGCCAGGAGCACCTTCGGTGCCCACGGGCACCCGGGCGGGCATCTACCCCAGCTCTGGGCCAGCCGCCGGCACGCCGGACAAATGAGTGATGTGTCCACCCCGTGGGGTTTTCCATGCCCTGGCAGAGGGCTACGCTAGAGCCAGGAGACTGTTTCAGGGGTGACCCTGGGGCCTAGTGGGCCCCGAGAAAGGCCAGTGTGGGCGGGGGGCCTCTCAGGGCCATGGGGAGCGGGCGCAGGCTTCGGAGACTTGTCCAGCACAACACAGCCACGAGCAAACCTACCCAGCGCTGCTGCTGCTGCTTCCAGGAAGGCCACAGCCTGGGACGCAGGGACGCTCCAGTGGCCCGGAGGGACAGGACAGGTGGCTCGGGCCGTCGGGAGCTGGAGCGGCCTCCGCCCCCGGCCCTAGGGCACCACGAATCCAGGTTCAGGAGGTTCCAGCCCTGCTCACCGACGACACGGAGCCAAACAGGATGTGCGGCCCGAAGCACAGGTGCAGTAAGGAGGCCGGACTCACAACACCTGCTCCCGCGCTGAGGGAGACCCTGCAGCCTGGTCAGCCCCCGCTGTCCTGGGGGCGTGATCCCATGGGGGCCCAGGACCGAGGTCAGCCCAGCCCCGCTGTCCTGGGGGCGTGGTACATGGGGGCCAGGACCGAGGTCAGTCCCGCTGTCCTGGGGGCATGGTTCCACGGGGGCCCAGGACCGAGGTCAGCCCAGCTCAGTCCTGGGGGCGTGGTACATGGGGGCCAAGACCTGGGGGCGTGGTACATGGGGGCCAGGACCGAGGTCAGTCCCGCTGTCCTGGGGGCGTGGTTCCACGGGGGCCCAGGACCGAGGTCAGCCCCGCCCCGCTCAGTCCTGGGGGCGTGGGGCCATGGGGCCCAGGACCGAGGTCAGCCCAGCCCAGTTCCGGGGGGGTGTGGGGCCATGAGGGGGTCCAGGCCCCAGCAGGCAGCTCCAGGAGGACCAGGAGATGGCATAGCCCCAACCCAGGACCAGGGCAGGCACGTGTGCCCAAGGAGCTTCCCACCCCCCACTCCTGGCTTATGGACTGAGAAACTGGGGCTGAGGGGGGTTGAAAACCCCGCCCAGGCCACCAGCAGGAGGCCTCGGCAGCTGCCCCGGCAAGTATGGGGCACCTCCTGCGTGTACGTCCTAGCAGGCCAGGGGCGCGTGCTCGCAGGGCCCGTGCTGGGGTTTTGGAAGGCGCTGGGGTGGGGGTGGGGGTCGGGGCTGGAGAAGCCAGTGGGACCCGGGGCCGTGTAGACCAGCCCCTCCTCCTGCCCCGGAGCCTGAGCTCAGGAATGTCTGGGCCCGGCGGGGAGGGCCGGTGACAGGACATGTCCACCAGGCACGAGCTTTGTTTATGTCCCTCATTCCCTCCCCCCACTGCCCCCCGCAGTGAGCACTTCCTGCTGAGGGGCCGCCAACTATGCCCCTGGCGGGTCTGCCCTCCCTTTCTGTGCGCAATCGATATTGCCGTGCTTCCAGCAGAGCCTGGAATGAACACCTGGCATTTGGTTGTTTGGGCAAAGACAGCGTCAGTGTTGTCTGTGGGGCCCGTTCCCAGTGGGAGCTGGACCGCAGGCCTGGCTCCCGACTGCTCGGACCCGGAGCCGGGGGAGGCAGGCCCTGCCCTGCCTGGGGCGGGGGATCGTGTGGTCTGGGTGTGGCAAGCGGAAGTGGATCGGGGGTCTCGCTTGAGAGTCTGCAGTGGGAGTCACCCTCCACGTGGAGGGAAGTGGGCGTTGGCTGGGGCCGTGGTCAGCAAACCGCGGCTCGAGAGCCACATGCGGCTCTTGGGCCCCTGGAGTGTGGCTCTTCCACAAAATGCCCCGGCCTGGGTGAGTCTACGTTGAAGAAGTGGCGTTAGAAGAAGTTTACGTGTGTAAAAAATTGGCCCTTGCCAAAACCGGTTTGGCTCAGTGGTAGATCGTCGGTCTGCGGACTGAAAGGTCCCGGGTTCGATTCCGGTCAAGGGCATGTACACTGGTTGCGGGCACATCCCCGGTGGGGATTGTGCAGGAGGCGGCTAGTCGATGTTTCTAGCTCTCTATCTCTCTCCCTTCCTCTCTGTAAAAGATCAATAAAATATATTTTTTTTTTAAAAATTTGGCTCTCCAAAGAAATTTCAATCGTCGTCCTGTTGGTATTTGGCTCTGTGGACTGATGAGTTTGCCGACCCCTGGGTTGGGGCTTGCTGCTCGGGAAGCTGGCAGGCCTGGGGCTGTGCCCGGCTCTGTCACCGGCTCTTGGTCAGACCCAGGGAGGTGACGTGATGACGCTCCTCAGTGTTCTCACCTGTGCCACGGGAGGCTGGACGCTGAGTGACCAGAGGCTGTGGGCTCAGGACTCCCTGACCCCACCCACCTCAGAGGCGACAGCTGGGTGCCCTGAGGCCAGAGCCCCCGGCCTGGAGCTCGGTGCCCACTGACGGGGCAGAGACAGGACTGGAACCCGAGACTGCAACTTCTGGGGCCCAGGGTCCTGAGCTGTCCCCTCAGGCCAAGGGTTTATCCATGCTGGACCCTGCTCATGTGACTTCCAGCCAGACCATGTGACTTCCAGCAAGACCATGTGACCTCCAGCAAGACCATGTGACCTCCTGCCAGGGGCAGAGTTTGCATGCCCCCCAGGCGTCCGCCCACCCCATTCACCCTCTCTCCGCCACCCATCAGGAAAGGAGTCCGAATAGGGTGACGACACAAGTCCCAACACATAAGACTGAGGGGGGGAGGGGGACCCTGAGATGCCCACCGGGCAGACACCCACACACCTGCTCTGGGCACAGCCACGTACAAAAACAAGGGCCCCTCTTGGCGAGCAGAGGTTAGGGCAGGGGTGGGCAAACTTTTTGACTCCAGGGCCACTGTGGGTTCTTACACTGGACCAGAGGGCCAGAACAAAAGCAACCTGACCATGCTGGCATTCTCCTCTTGGGCTGCTGGTGAAGAAGCGGAGGGGAGAGCAAGAGAACCCTCCGCTCTCTCGGCTCTGCGGGCCGGATCCGGCCCCGCGGGCCGTAGTTTGCCCACGGCTGGCTTAGGGCCCGTTCCCTTACCAGGCCGTGCAGGCTCGGTTGAGGGGTGACACCCTGAGCCTCAGTTTACCCTCTGTGCAAAGGCTTCCCCCCGTCATTGCCCATGTGGGTGTGTGGGAGGAAGACCCCCGACCAAGCTGGGCTTCAGAAGCCGCCGGCTGCTGACTCATGGCACCCCCAGACTTCCCCTGAGACACCCCATTTTTCTACCACCTTTCCAATGAATGAATATGCTGGGAGGTTAACCGGGGGGGGGGGGAGCGCAGCTGGACACGGGTTCAAGGGCACCGGTGGGCCTGAGACCAGGGGGGCCTTGGGAGCCAGGGCTGGCCAACCACAGCCTCGGGTGAGGGAAGGCAGCCACGGCAGCCACGGCAGCCACGGGGGCCACGGGGGCCACGCTGGTCTGGGCAGCAACAGAGGAGGCGTCCCCTCCCCGCCCCCCGCCCCCCACCCCGCCCGCGCCCCCAGCCCACCCAGCGCCCGCCGGGCCCCCGCGCCCCTCCACCCTGCGCCTGCCCGCCCGCTCCCTCTTGTTTTCCTGGAGAGTTTCCTTCGAATGGATTTTTTTTTTTTCCTCTTTCTTTACTGAAGTGATTTCATATTTTGAAAGGAAATCTTACAGCACCGCCGCTGGAAACGGAAAACAAGCATTGAAGGAGGCAAACAGAAGGTATCCGCACACACAATGAAAACAACACGTGTTCTGACATCCCGCGAGGCCCGGAGCCCTCCCCGGCGGGCGGCGGCGGCGGCTCCGCTCGGAGCGGGGAGGGGCCCTGGTCCCCTCGCTTCTCCTCGGAGGACGGGGCTCCCTCACCTCCCGGGAGAGCACCCCCACCCGCAGGCCAGGGCAGCCGGCAGAGGGCAGCTCCCATGAGCGCTGTCTGGCGGGGACACGAAATGACCGAATCTCAACCCCAGTGCAGAGGTGACGCCCGAGAACAGGGGCTTCCCCCCCGCCTCCTTCTGTCGCACCCAGGGCCCCGGGGTCCCGGGCAGCCCCAGTCTCATCCCGATCCCTGCCCAGGGCCCCAGGGCAGAGCAGCAATACGGCAACCCAGCCCGGTGGCGTCCACAAGCAGGCTGGACCCCTTCTGTTAGTCTCCCCCGGGCCTCCCATGCTCAGGGCACTGAGAAGTCCTGCAGGGAACCTCCCCCCTTTGTCTAACGCAGGGTTTCCCCCGGGGGACCCTGTCTCCCCCGGCTCTCCCCTGGGTCTGGAGGGGTCTTCGGGGTGCACAGACAGACAGACAGACAGACAGCTCTCCTGGACCCATCATCACACCCGTCCCTGGTGAGCTCGCCTACGAATCCAGCTTCACGCCCAGCCGTGCAATGGTTCCCATCCAGGTGGTATCTCCTGCTCTTCCCGCTTGGTGCCCAGCCAAGCCCCGGGGCACGCCGGGCCGCCGTGGCTGCGCCGGGCCAGGCCGGCGCTGTGCCTCCCTCAGCCCCGCAGCCCAGCCCAGCCTACGTGAAATCGGACACAGCCGGGAGTCCCAGGGGCCACTGTGGTGGGCCTGGCGTGGTGGGTGTAACGTGGTGGGTGTGACGTGGTGGGTGTGACGTGGTGGGTGTGGCGTGGTGGGCCTGGCGTGGTGGGAGAGGCACTGAAGGCAGCGAAGCGTTCTCTTCCCAGTTGTGGCGCCGGCAATGCTGTGGGCAGCCAGGCCCACCTGCCCTGTGGGCCGCCACCGGGAGCCGACCCCAGCAGGACACAGGCGGGCAGGCGTGTCCCAGGGCTGACCACACGTGGCCATGGGCACACACGCGGCCAGGGGAGCTGGGCTCCTCACAGCAGGGAGCACAGGCGCATGAGCCCATGGTCGGGGGGTGGCCGGGGGGTCTCCGGGCGCAGCGCTTGAGATCATGCTCGAGGGAAAGCGGGCATCCCCAGACCCGAAGGCAGCCGCCCGGCGCCGGGGCTTGTGGGACCGGCCCGGTGGGACGTCAGGGAAGTCCACGCCACGAGCGGCAGGCCGGGGGGGGGGGGGGTGAACTTTCTAGTTTCTCCACCATTTTCAGAATTGTTATGTTTTTTTGTTTTGTTTTTAAATATATTTTATTGATTTTTCACAGAGAGGAAGAGAGAGGGTTAGAGAGCTAGAAACGTCGATGAGAGAGAAACATCGACCAGCTGCCTCCTGCACACCCCCTAATGGGGATGTGCCCGCAACCAAGGTACATGCCCTTGACCGGAATCGAACCCAGGACCTTTCAGTCCGCAGGCCGATGATGCTCTCTACCACTGAGCCAAACCGGTTCTGGCAGGATCGTTATGTTTTAATTTCCACCAAAATAATTTTTTTTTAAAAAAAGTGGCTCTTGAATAGTTACGAAAATCGATGGAACGTTAAGGCTGGGCTCGTCCGGAACCCCCTGCGCCCCTGGGCCCAGCCCCACGGAGAGCCTCCAGCCCCACCCCCAGGCCCCTGGCCACCCCCAGACCCAGCTCCTCGCGGTTTGCCGGGAGCCTCGCTCCCTGCCGGCTCGGGACAGCTGGTCTCGCAGTGTGGGGGCGCATACCCTGCCAGGAGCCATCTGTCCCCACCGTCCATGCTGGGGACTTCAAAACCGCCACCTGTCCCCGCCTCGCCAGCCCCGAGTCCCGCCCACCCCCACCCCCCAGGGGCCAGGAGCCGCCCAGGGCCCTGCACGGAAGGGTCCGGCCGGGCTGTGGACCCCGGGGCCGCGCTCGGTGCGGCTCTGAGCCGGGCACTGCTCTGGGGAGACCTCGGGTCTGACTCTGGGCAGAGCCCGGACCAGCTGGGGAGGAGGGCGGGATGGGTGGGCATGGCCTGCGATCCTGTACTCACCCCGCGGCCTCCTCAAGACACAGAGAGACAGAACAGGGGGGTGGGGAGGGTGGGGGGAGGTGTTCTGACCAGGCCCAGAGCCACATGGGACAGACACGGGTCCGAGCTGAACCCGCTTCGGGGGCGGCCAGGCCTGTGGGAGTCAAGAGCGGCCGCCGTCGGACATCCCCAGGCCGGCCCGACCGCCACATCCCAGGCAGATGTGCTCAGCCCAGGGGGGGAGCGGGTAGACTGAGGCACGGGCGGGGGCAGGGGAGTGCAGGAAGCGTGGTGGGCTGGGACTGGGCCCCCCGGGGGCAGCCTGGGTCCATCGTGTATGCGTGTGAACGATCCCACGAGGCCCGAGGGCCGAGAAGACACAGGCCCAGACCCGGGGTTAGAGACCTGAGTCCAGGGAAGAGGCGACGGGGTCACCTGGGTGGGTGACAACGCGAAGCCACGCCGAGAGGAAGGAGAGGCGGAGACAAGGAGCAGAGAGAGAAAGAGGCAGGGGTGGGGGAGGTGGGGGGGGGCCAGGGGGAGCCCAGAGGAGGAGCTCAGGGGCCAGGGACCAGGGAGGGAACTGATGCCCAGGCCCCCTCCCTCCCTCCCCCCCTCCCGCCCCAGGAGCACTCAGTTCTCGGGGAGCACAGCCTGTGTGATGACAACAGCTTGTGATTCAACTGCAGGGACAGAAGGAACCCTCTTCCGGAACCACTGGCAAGGGAAGGGCCTGTCCCCCCTCCCCCACGGAGGGCCAAGGTTTGGGGACTCTCGGTGGGACGACAGGACCCGGGAAGCCGCCAGGAGGGACTGCCACGTGGGTGGCCGGAACACAGGAAGGTGGCGGCCTCAGGGGACCCGAGCCCCGCGGTGTGGGCAGGAGCAGGCAGCCAGGCTGGGTTTTGCAAAACATGTGGCCGAAACCGGTGTGGCTCGGCGGACAGAGCGTCGTCGGCCTGCGGACGGAAAGGTCCCGGGTTCGATTTTTCAGCCGAGGGCATGTGCCTTGGCTGCGGGCACGTCCTCGGTGTGGGGGGTGTGCAGGAGGCAGCTGGTCGATGTGCCGGGGCCACAACACACGTGGAGGCCGAGACCCCAAGAAGCTGAGCCCCTGACCCAGGAAGGGGCCACCTCCGCGGGGACCCCACTCTGCCCGCCCTTGCCCCGGAGGATGGCTCTGCGGCCCCCCGCCCCCGCCGCCCCCAGGGGTCCTCTGGGATCCGGGCACCCCACCCGCCAACATGCTGCCAGCCCCCGAGCGTGAGCAATTAGCGGCTGATGGATGGGTAATGGCTTTACCTCTGAGCAGCCCGAGCCCGTAATTTGGAGGCATAAATCCCAGCCCGGCGGCGGGCCCGGCTGGCACGGAGCGACGCCCAGAATTAAACGGGAGCGTCACCATTAACAGCCCATCGGCGGGACCAGAGCGGGCCCGCTCCCCCAGGCGAGCCCACCTCCACCCTCCTCCGGGGGCCCTGGGGTGGGGCGGGCACCCCCACGTGGTCCAAGGAGCTGCCTGTCCCCTCTCTGTTCCTGAGTGTGCCGGGCACTGCCAGGACCCCCCTGCCCCCAGAAGAGGTGAGCTCCCCTGACCCCCGGGAGCCCCAGCAGACGGAGCCTAGCAGCCCCCAGCACCCCGCCCCCCGCCGGCATAGCCAGGTCACCTCCCGCCCTTCCTGCCCCTGCCCCTGGCTTCCCACACCGGGTCCCAGCCCCGGCCCAGGGTCAGGGGCCACCTTGGGGGACCCGCACTAAGAGGGCAGCACACTCTCCGCATGTCTGAGGGCTCACGTGTCCCCGTGTCACCCTGTAACGCACACCTCCCCCAGCCTCCCGGGGGCCCACCCCTCAGACGGAGGGTCTGGGGCCGGGGGGAGAGGGAGGGGCCTGGCCTCCTGGCCTCGGCTTCCTCCTGTGGGGCTGCAAGCACCTCGCTGGTCAGGGTGCCCGGGTCCCGGACCAGAGGCGACAGAGGAGCTAACCCTCCCAGGGTCTCCAGCCTGAGCCGTGTCCATGAGCTAGACCCAGTGGTCGGCAAACTCATGCGTCCACGGAGCCAAACAGCAGCAGGACAGCGATGGGCATTTCTTTGGAGAGCCCAATTTTTTATTTGTTTTTGTGTGTGTGTGGTTTTTTAAAAAATATTTTATTGATTTTTTTTTACAGAGAGGAAGGGAGAGGGATAGAGAGCTAGAAACGTCGATGAGAGAGAAACATCGACCAGCTGCCTCCTGCACACCCCCTATTGGGGATGTGCCCACAACCAAGGTACATGCCCTTGACCGGAATCAAACCTGGGACCTTTCAGTCCACAGGCCAAGGCTCTATTCACTGAGCCAAACCGGTTTCGGCATGGAGAGCCCAATTTTTTAAACTTAAACCTCTTCTCACGCCGCTTCTTCAACACAGACTCACCCGGGGCCGTGGTGTTCTGTGGGAGAGCCGCACTACAGGGGCCCGAGAGCTGCATGTGGCTCGCGCGCCGTGGTTGGCCGACCACGGGGATAGACGACGAGGCCTCGGGGGTTGGGGAGGAGGATGCCCCCAGCACCCCCCCGGTCCTGGGACCCCAACAGCTGCGTGTGTCCTTGGCCTGTGTTCCCGTGAGGATGGGCGGTGGTCTTGATGGAGGACGCTGGCCAGCGCACCAGGGGGCCCAGATGGCGCCCAGACGCCAGCCAGAGCAGGAGACTCTGTCTGCCAGGAGCAGGGCCCAGACCCCACCCCACCCCACCCCGGTGTCTGAGGGTGAAGCCGGAGGCGCCGGAGGGGACCAGCCCAGGCAGTTCCAGCAGGCGCGCTGGTGTCCCCGAGGAGCCATGCTGACCTCTGCCCAGGGGACCAGGCCCCTCCAGGCCCAGGCCAGTTGCCTCCTAGGCCTGTCCCAAGTCCAGCGGGGTCCCACCTGCCAGGGGGGGCTGGATGGGGCCCCAACACCTGGCCAGAGGTTTAACACACACACAAAAAAAACTCTTCGTGACGATGCAGAGCCCCCTTTAAGAACCCACTTCATGCCGAAACCGGTTCGGCTCAGTGGATAGAGCGTCAGCCTGCGGACTGAAGGGTCCCGGGTTCGATTCCGGTCAAGGCATGTACCTTGGTTGCTGGCACATCCTCAGCTGGCACATCCTCAGTAGGGGGTGTGCAGGAGGCAGCTGGTCGATGTTTCTCTCTCATCGACGTTTCTAGCTCTCTATCTCTTTCCCTTCCTCTCTGTAAAATATCAATTAAATATATTAAAAAAAAAAAAAAAAAAAAAAAGAATCCACTTCATGCTGAAACCGGTGTGGCTCAGTGAATAGAGCATCGACCTGCAGACGGAAGGGTCCCAGGTTCTATTCCAGTCAAGGGCATGGACCTTGGTTGCGGGCACATTCCCGGTAGGGGGTGTGCAGGAGGCAGCTGATCGATGTTTCCCTCTCTCATCGATGTTTCTAACTATCTCTCTCTCCCTTCCTCTCTGTAAAAAATCAATAAAATATATATATTTTTTTTTTTAAAATAATCCACTTCATAAAAGGCCACTTGCTTGGCGTTCGTTGGGAGCAGTCAAATGGCCGCCGTAACCTAATTGTCTCCGAGCTCGCTGTTGGGTAACTCAGTGACTGGGATTCTATTTTCCTATTAATGTCGTTGTTTTAAAGCGCCTCCCCTACTGGGCCTCGGGGTGCAGAGCAGAGGAGGGGGACGCCCAAAGGCTTCCTCCGAACGGCCCCGTGAGTCGCTCCCCTGACACTGCCCCCCCCCAGTGGGGAGCTCCCGGAGGCGGGCGTGGGAGCAGGGTCTCGGGGACGGCAGAGGGTCGCCAGGGATACGAGGCCGGGCGTGCTCCGGGCAGGGGAAAGGCGTGGGCAAAGTCATGGGGACACAAAGGTGGTGCCGAGGGAGGTTTGGTGACGCCGGGACGCCGGGGAGGGGGAGTCACGGGGGCAGCGCCGCCATCAGCGGGAGCGTGCCCCTGACCTTGGGTGTGTCACCCGTGGGTTGGTGGGGAGGGTCTCTCCAGTGTCCCTGCAGCCAGAGGGTCCCGAGAGGGGGGTCTTGGAGGCAGCCGAGCCTGCCAGAGCCAGGGTGGGGGAGCCCCGGGCAGCCCTGGGCTCCGGGCCCCACAGACAAACGCACCCCCCCCCCCCCGCCCTCTCCCCAGGCCCCGGAGGGAGGGGGACACCGCATTAGGCATTCGGGGCAGGTCCAGCCTGCACGCTGCGTCGGAGAAATGCAACACAATTAATTAGCCCCTGAAAAAAAAAGAGAGAGAGAGAGAGAGAGAAAGAAAGAAAGCGTTTGAAGTGTTTATTGCAGGACAGCGCTGCCGGTTTTATAAGCAGAGAGGGAAATAAAGCGGTGGGGATGACAAGCCGGGAACAGCTGCACAGGGACCCGGAACCTAATTCATAATTCAGCAGACTAATCAGAGAACATCTTCTGCGGGCGCCGTAATGAAGGGACGTGAGGCTGCAAGTGATGAGCCGGCTCCCCGCCGCCCGGCCCTGTGGCGTCCCCGCGCGGCCAGCCCCGGGTCCGGCCGGCCCCCCACCCCCGCCCTGCGCCGCGGTGCCCCGTGCCAGCCTCCCTCCCAAGAGGCATTTTCTCGGCCGCGGCGGCATCCGGGATGAGCCCATTCTCCGGGAGAGGAGGCGGAGGCTCAGGAGGACAGGCTGTGGGGGCGCCACGGGGGCCACGGGGGCCACGGGGGCCCCGGTCCTCCCGCCCGGCTGGCAGAGCCCCTCTGGCCTCAGTGGGGTGCGGAAGGAGTCACCCCCCAATCGGGGGCCTCTGGCTGGGGCGCACGTGGGTGGATGAGCCCTTGCCTTCCTCACAGGAAGTGGGGGGCAGAGCCGAAACCGGTGTGGCTCAGTGGACAGAGCGTTGGCCTGAGGACTCAAGGGTCCCCCGGGTTCGATTCCGGTCAAGGGCATGTGCCTTGGTTGCGGGCACATCCCCGGTAGGAGGTGTGCAGGAGGCAGCTGATCCATGATTCATTCTCTCTCTCTCTCTCTCTCTCTCTCTCTCTCTCTCTCTCTCTCTCTCGTCGATGTTTCTAACTCTCTATCCCTCTCCCTTCCTCTCTGTAAAAACACCAATAATTTTTTTTTTTTTTTTTTAAGAAGAAGTGGGACCGAAAACCGGTTTGGCTCAGTGGTAGAGCGTCGGCCTGCGGACTGAAAGGTCCCGGGTTCGATTCCGGTCAAGGGCATGTACCTTGGTTGCAGGCACATCCCCTGTCGGGGGTGTGCAGGAGGCGGCTGATCGATGTTTCTCTCTCATTGACGTTTCTAGCTCTCTATCTCTCTCCCTTCCTCTCTGTAAAGATATCAATAATTTTTAAAAATATCAATAATTTTGTTTTTAAGAAGAAGGAGTGGGGGCAGAAGTGGGGCGGGACTCGGTGGGGTGCGGCGTTTAGAGTCTGGCCCACCGGCTATGCCCCAGGGGAGCAGGGAAGGGTTAACAGCACCTGGGAAGCCAGAGGGGCCAAGCTTCCCCCTGAGGGTGGCTGGGGTGGGGCTGAGGCAGGTCGGGGAGTTCTAGGGGCGACTACCTCCGGAGGTGGAACCTAAAAATTCACACACACAGCCCATACAGGTTTGGCTCAGTGGATAGAGCGTCGGCCTGCAGACTCAAGGGTCTCAGGTTCGATTCCGGTCAGGGGCATGTACCTGGGTTGCGGGCACATCCCCAGTTGGGGGGCGGGGGGGCGTGCGTGCAGGAGACAGCTGATTGATGTCTCTCTCCCATCGATGTTTCCAGCTCTCTATCCCTCTCTCCCTTCCTCTCTGGAAAAAAAAAAAATCAAGAAAATATATTTTAAGAAATTCACACACAGGTAATGGGACATAAAAATTCACACCCAGGTGCTGGAACATAAAAATTCACACGCGTCCTAGGAATCTCCCGGCTCCCAGTGTGCACAGCGGCGGCGGCTGTAAAAGGCACAGGGAGACTTGTCTGCGGGCCCGGTACAGTCCTGGTTTTCTTCTCCTCTGCTGCCGAAGCAGCAGGAGGGGGGGGGCTCTGCCTCTCCCCGTGGGTTTGCTCTGCTCCCCCTCCGCCCCCCACCGGGACCTTCCCCCCCCCCCCAAAGGATCTGCATTCCCTGGCAAGATATGAGATCCAGAGAACTCAACCCACCCTGCTCTGAGCAGCAGCTCATGACCTCCCCCGGGGCGGACGGGCTGGGCCAGCTAAACCTTGAACAGTTGCCTCTGTCTTAAACACACAAACCCCACAAACAGCTCATCAGAGTGGTGGTGCTGGCAGAGGCGGCGGCCACAGGTGCTGAGGGCCCCGGGGGGAGCAGGGCTCTGTGGGGTGGGCCGGGAGGCCCCGGCAGGAGTTGGCCCGTGGGAGGGATTGCCAGTCCTCGGCCTCGGTGTCACCGGGGCTGGACGGGGGTCCAAACTCAGGCTAGAAAGGGACCCCGGGATCCGAACCCTGGCCCCGACCCCCATCGAACCTCCCCAGGGCTGGCCAGAGCTGGGATTCGTTCCTGGGATCCTGGCCCCTTGGGCACAAGCTCCCAGCCCTTGGACCAGAGTTCCCTCCCCACCGGCTGCACGAGGAGGGCAGAGGAATGGGAGAACTGGTGCCCAGTGGCCTACCCGAACCAGCCCCGTGGCCCCTGCGTGCTCAGCGGGCGGGTCTGGAATTGGGCCGGGCCGAGGATCTGTTCCACGTGAGGTCTGCAGGGGGCACCCCCAGTGGCACTCCGAGCACACCCCGACTTTCGCCACGGCTCCAGGCCCCTCCCCAAGGCGGTCAGACTCATCCACAGGGGGCAGCGCGGGGCCCAGAGCCGCAGGTGGGAGCACTGGGCTCAGAAGACCCGGGCCCCCAGCACAGCACCACGGCCCCCCAACGCTCGTGACCATAGCGGGCCCGGGCGGCTTGGGTGGAGGGCGGGATTAGCCCCGATGGCCAAGGAGGGGGTGGCCATCGCAGCGGCCCCAAGAGGAGAGTGGATGCCCACTCAGACCCAGCAAGCCCCCTAGAAAACAGGGCCAACAGCCCTAGCCAGTTTGGCCCAGTGGATAGAGCATCAGCCCATGGACTGAAGGGTCCTGGGTTCGATTCCTAGTCAAGGTCACAGGCTCAGTTCCCGGCCCTGGTCCGGGTGTGTGCGGGAGGCAACCCATCGATGTGTGTGTGTCTCTCTCTGTGTCTCTCCCTCCCCCACCCTTCCACCCTCTCTAAAAATCAATGGAAAGTATCCTCGGGTGAGGAAAAAAAAAAAAAAAAAAAGAAGAGAACGTAGGACCAACTGAAGCGCCCTGAAGTTCCAGGCAGATGTCCTCTCGGGCGTCTTTTCCAGGAAAAAGGAGAGGGAGTGACCCCAGGATCATAGCTGAGCTACTTTCTCTGAACACCCATGGGGAGGAAACACCCCCAGGAACCCCCTCTGTGTAGATAAGAGGTCCAGTAATCCTGGACTGACCACGCTCAGCAGGCGGGGCCACGGGGACCCTCGTGGGGCCAGGAGGTGGGGCCACGGGGACCCTTGTGGGGCCAGGAGGTGGGGCCACGGGGAGCCTTGTGCAGGTGGGTCTTGGTGCTCAAGTGGGGTGCTCAGAAGAGCGCTGGCTGCCTTCAGTGTCCCCTGGATGCACGTTCCCGCCTCCCCCCCCAACCTGCTCCCCGGCAGTCTAGGGCCCAGACCACGCGAAGCCACATGCTGCTCATCCTCCCTCTTTGTCCCCCGCCCACAGATCAGACACGGAGAAACCAGCTGCCCGAGGTCCCCCAGTCTGCACCTGGCAGCACGGTGTCCCTGGCTCCAGAGTCATGGACATCTGTCCGCCCACCCCCTCCTCAGGCCTCCAGGGCATGGACATCTGTCCACACCTGCCACCCCCCTCTCCTCCGGCACCCCCGGTCCGGGTCTTGGCCCCCCGCGGAAGGAGGCTGTCCCTCTTGACCTGGACCCAGGACAGGCCCTTCTGTGTGAGCCTCTCAGAGCCCTCGGACATTGGCCAGTAGGGTCACTGTGCAAGGACCTGGTTGGTGGGGGTCAGGCACCCCACTAGGGGTGGCCGCGTCACGTCCAGAGCTCTGGAGTGGCCGGCAGGAGCCGGAGCCCGCCCAGGGCCGTGGGTGCGAGCAGCCCGCTCCATGCCTGGCCTCTCCCGGGGGCAGCGCCAGCGGAGGCAATCGGGCAATCTCGCTAAACAAACACTCGGGGTTTGCTCTGCAAACAGCAGCTGCCGCAGCACCACAGGGGGAGGGGAGGGCAGGGGAAGGCGGGGCTCAGAAAGTAACTGAATGCACAGGGGGTGGCCCAGACGGGAGGGGCAGAGGAGGTGGCTCCTTGTTCCCCACAAACGCCACGGCGTGGGGTGTCCCTAGGCAGGCGCCCCGCTGGTGTGCTCGGATCTGGAGGCCCCGGGCTCCCAGGAGGGGTGCATTCCCTCCAGGGGGGCCCCAAGTGCATGGCCCAGCAGAGCCCCCACCCCGGGCGCCGGCGGGGTGCCCTCCCTGCACGCAGCTGGCGGTGCCCGAGGCTGCACCAGCCTGGGTTTCACAGCCTCTCCAGCCAACCGTCACCTCAACGTGCGTCTAATGCAGCCAGCCGTGGGCAAACTACGGCCTGAGGCCGGATCCGGCCCGTGCGGCTGTTCTCTCCGGCCCGCGGAGCCGAAAGAGCGGAGGGAGGGTTCTCTTGCTCTCCCCTCCGCTCCTTCACAGCAGCCCAAGAGGAGAGTGCCAGCATGGTCAGGTTGCTTTTGTGCCGGCCCCTCCGGTCCAGTGTAAGAACCCATTGTGGCCCTCGAGTCAAAAAGTTTGCCCACCCCTCGCCGAAACCAGTTTGGCTCAGTGGATAGAGCATCGGCCTGCGGACTGAAAGGTCCCAGGTTCGATTCCGGTCAAGGGCATGTACCTTGGTTGTGGGCACATCCCCGGTGGGGGGTGTGCAAGAGGCAGCTGATAGATGATTGTTTCTAACTCTCTATCCCTTTACCTTCCTCTCTGTAAAAAATCAATAAAACCCCTAATCTAATGGGACCTCGGCTCCTGGACACGGAGCAATTCCAGCTTAATTACCGGTCAGAAAGCGGGGTGTCACAGTCACAAAGGGCCCCCCGGCACCGGGCAGGCCAGCCGCACCCCCTCGCTGGGAAGGCGTGGTCTGGGGGCGCGAGGGAGGCTGAGAGTTCTGGGGACCGTGGGGGTCCCGAGCGTCCTCAGACCCTCCGCCCCCACCCGCCCGCCCCCTCAGGCCCGCCCGCCAAAGGGCACGCAGGCCTTGCTCCCCGGCCTCCTGCCACGCGTGGCCCAGGCTGGGCCTCTGCCGCCAGCTCCTGACTCACCACCACCTCCTCCCTCCCTCCCTCCCTCCTCCCTCCCTCCCTCCCTCCCTCCCTCCTCTGAGCCCCCCCCCCACACCCACTCCGCAGGCTGTTGCCTCTCCGCCCACAACAAGAGACTCGCAAGAGGGTTTCGAGCTTCTGCACGGGTGGGAGGTGTTTTATGCAACTTTTTTTATTTTGAGGGCAGGACGGTTAGAAAGATGTTGCCTGTGCTTCTCTAAGGGAAAAACCTCCCACCACGGGTAGATGAGGTGGCTGGCATGGACCTCGATCCCCCTCCTCCCCCCTAACTCTCCCCCACCCCGGACTCCCTCTGCCCGCGGCCTGCCCTGGGCACCCCACCGTCAGGTGGCCCCTCAGCCAAGGCCAGAGCGGGGCCCACAGTTCCCTGGTCTGAGCCACGCCTCCCGGCCCCACACCCAGCGTCACCTCCTTCCTCCCAGACCAGCTGGGGGCAAACTACGGCCCTCGGAGCCCAAAGAGTGGAGGAGGGTTCTCTTGCTCTCTCCTCCGCTCCTCCACCAGCAGCCCAAGATGAGAGTGGCAGCAAGGTCAGGTTGCTTTTGTGCAACCTGGCCCTCCGGTGGTCCAGTTTAAGAACCCATGGTGGCCGAACCGGTTTGACTCAGTGGATAGAGCATCAGCCTGCGGCCTGAAGGGTCCTGGGTTTGATTCCGGTCAAGGGCACGTACATTGGTTGCAGGCACTTTCCTGGTAGGGGGTGTGCAGGAGGCAGCTGATGGATGATTCTTTCTCATCGATGTTTCTAACTCTCTCTCCCTCTCCCTTCCTCTCTGTAAAAAAAAAAAAAAAAAATCAATAAAATTTTTTTAAAAAGAACCCATTGTGGCCCTCGAGTCAAAAAGTTTGCCCGCCCCTGTCCCAGACGCTCTACCTCTGTGGATGCGTCCTCCTTCGCATCCTCGCTCCCCCTCTGCGGAGGCCAAGCGGAGGGTCTGAACCGCGAGGGGCACAGACGTCCAGGGGTCCGGACCCCTGCTGCCCGCCAGGCCCCCAGCGGAGCCCAGGCCCCGAAACCTGTGAGTGAGAAGGGCCCTGGGACCCTTCTCTCCCGCACCCAATCAGAGAACACCACCCCCCCCCCGCCCGTGAGACTCAGCCAGGGGTCCCCACTGCAACAGCAAGAGGGCCCCACCCCATCACGCCATCGACCGCCTGCACGGCACATCCACCGCGGCCCCCAGAGAGAGACACGTGCTTTGTGGCCACCGTCCAGCCTCCCACGGCCTCGGTTTCTGTGAGCTGGCGCTCAGGCGGGAGGCGCTGTGGGATGTTGGGGGGGCACGGGGGGCAGGGCTGTTCCTCCCGGAAGGATCTGGAAGTGGGCTCTGCCCGCGGGCTGCTCCGTGCTGAGACAACGCCCGCCGCTCCAATATCGACGCTTCCCATGGCGATGATCATATTTTCCTCCCATCGGCCGAGACCCCAATCAATGGCTGTGGGATAATCGGAGATGGATTCTAACTAAAGTCTGAGAACGTTGGTGAGCTGGCTGCAGAGGGGGATGGTGTGAACGAGACCCCTTTCTACCGCACCCAGAGGCAGGGGGTCCGTGGGCCGTGGCCTGGGACTCTCCCACTCCCCCCGACCCCACAGGTTCAACCATGTCCTCACGCCCCACCCTCCACCCCCTCACCCCCGCCCCCCAAGTCAACATGTCCTCTGCCCCTGCCAGGCCTGACTCTCAGCCTGTGAGGCACGATTGGCCGGCATAGGGGCCGGGCGGGGCCGGGTCCCTCCCCAGGAGCCACGGCCCCATCTGGATCGTGGATGGTGCCGGTGATCGTGGATGGTGCTCCCCTCCCCGGCCCCAGTGTCCTCATCTGTGAAATGGGGGAACCTTGCCCCCAACGCCGGGACCCGCCCACGGGAAGCATTGCCACATGGTGTCTCCTGTCCCCTCACGGGATCGCCCTGGGCATGTGGTCCGAGACTCCTCCCCCCCGACCCCCCACATCTGTCCTTTTTTAAAAATATATATATATTTTTTTTTTATTGATATTTTACAGAGAGGAAGGGAGAGAGATAGAGAGCTAGAAACATCGATGAGAGAGCAACATCGACCAGCTGCCTCTTGCACGCCCCCTACTGGGGATGTGCCCGCAACCAAGGTCCATGCCCTTGACCGGAATCGAACCCGGGACCTTTCAGTCCGCAGGCCGACGCTCTACCACTGAGCCAAACCGGTTTCGGCCCCACATCTGTCCTTTTAGCATCCCCACCACCCCCAGGCCTCGGCCCTCGGGGTGTGGGCCGCCCCAGCCGTGCCCTGACACCACCCAGCGACCAGAGGACCGAGGGGCTCAGGGTGGCCCCCTGCCCAGTGCCCACCAAGTTATCCCCTAGGCCAGACCACCCCCCACCCCCTCATCCTCAGAGCCTCTCAGCGCCATGCCAGGAGCCACGGATCCCGCACGTGGCCCTGCACCCCGCCTCCCGGAGCCCCCTCCCTCCCGGGGACCCCAGGCCCCCGCAGCCGCCCCGGCTGCCTCCCACCGCCCGCCCGCCCGCTGATGGGTTTACGGCCACAAAGGAGAGGAGGTCATTAGCAGGGATGCATTATTAATGAGGAGGCCTCATTAGGCAGGCCACTAAATCTCCCGGTCGCGCCCTGAATCCCTGATGATGAATGGGGGAGCAAGTCCAGCCCCCAGGGGGGCCTGCCAGGCTGCAGGCGGGGGATCCCTGGGTGCCTGGGACCCCCCCGCAGTGCCGTCCAGGTCCCGGGCAGGGGCTCAAGGACGATCGGTGCCATGGTCTGGGGGGCCCCCGCCCCGCCCTGGACGTCCCCACGCCCCACCATCGGAGGGCAGTCTTGGGAGCACCCTCCCTGGCTTCTGAGGAGGGGACACTGACCACAGCAAGTGTGTCTGAGTAAGGGTGGCTCATGGCCTTGGCCTCCCGCCCCCGGGAGCCCGCCCTGTCTCCCCACTGTGCACCCCCGGCCCCTATGCCCTCGGCGTCCTCCCAGAGGCATGGAGGCAGTGGCCAGGGACACAACTGGGACCCCCACCCTAAGGGCCAATGGGGAGGCTGCCCTCAGGACTGGCTGGGCCCCCAAGAACCCCTCCCTGATCGCAGGAACCTTCAGCACCCAGTGTCAGTGCCCAAGCCAGCCGTGGGCAAACTACGGCCCGTGCGGCTGTTCTCTCCGGCCCGCGGAGCCGGAAGAGCGGAGGAGGGCTCTCTTGCTCTCCCCTCCACTCCTTCACCAGCAGCCCAAGAGGAGAGTGCCAGCGTGGTCAGGTTGCTTTTGTTCCGGCCCTCCGGTCCAGTGGAAGAACCCACGGTGGCCCACGAGTCAGAAAGTTTGCCCACCCCTGGTCCAAACCCACTTTACAGATGAGGAAACTGAGGGCTGGGCTGGGGCAGCCCCAAGAAAAGAAACTGGGGCCAGGCCCCTCCTGGCTGTCTGTAAAGCCTGGTTTGGTTTGGTTTGGTTTGGTTTGGTTTGGTTTGGTTGGGTTGGGTTGGGTTGGGTTGGGTTTGGTTTGGTTTGGTTGGGTTGGGTTGGGTTGGGTTGGGTTGGGTTGGGTTTGGTTTGGTTTGGTTTGGTTTGGTTGGGTTGGGTTGGGTTGGGTTTGGTTTTGGTTTGGTTTCCCTCCCGGCTCTGCTGGTTGGGGTGCACCTGGGAGCACTCCTCCCCGAGATCACCCGCCCCCCTCCTGGGCCGATGACGGAGGCCGGGGCGAGGGGGATGACTGGAGTCAGGGAGGCTGGGCAGTGGGCTGTGGGCAGAGCTGCCCACCCCACTGTGTGACCCCCTGGGTGCTCAAACGGGTGGACAGCCAACACCCGTGCCAGGAAGGGCATTTGCTGGACGCAGGGGGAGGGTGGGCAGCCACCAGGGAGGAGCCTCCGTGAGCAACCAGGCTCCGAGGCGCTTGCTGTGAGCCCGACCCTGACCTCAGAGCCCCTGACCTCAGAACTGGGCGCCGTTCTGAGGCCTGCGGACTGAAAGGTCCCAGGTTCGATTCCGGTCAAGGGCATGTACCTTGGTTGTGGGCACATCCCCGGTGAGGGGTGTGCAAGAGGCAGCTGGTCAATGTTTCTCTCTCATCAACGTTTCTAGTTCTCTATCTCTCTCCCTTCCTCTCTGTAAAATATCAATAAAATATTTTTAAAAAAAAAAAAAAAAAGGAAAGAAAAAAAACGTCAGACTCTCGGCAACGCCGGGACCGCAGTTGAAGTGGCACCATCAGGTGACAGGCACCACGCTGCCCATCACTGCTGTGGGGCAGGGGGCAGGGACAAGGTGGCTGTGGGGGCTCCGGAAGCTGGGCAGACTCGGGGGTGGGGGTGGGGGGCATACACAGGACGGTGCGGCTGGGAGGCCCAGGTAAAGGTGTCAGCTGGGTCTGGCCAGATGGGGCTGGGAACCAGGACCAGAAAAAAACCGGCTCACGTGGAGGGCAGCAGGCCCCCAAATCCTGCCCCTGTCAGGGCTCCCGGCATCTTCTGACCTCCTGACGAGGCCCGACCAAGTCCACAGACTCGGGGCAGCGGGAGCCAGGCCCCCTATGCCTGGAACGGCCCTCTTTCCCTCCCGGTGGGTGAAGGCCTCACTGCTAAACTCAGGCCTAGCCGAAACCGGTGTGGCTCAGCGGTAGAGCATTGGCCTGCGGACTGAAAGGTTCCGGGTTCGATTCCGGTCAAGGGCATGTGCCTTGGATGCGGGCACATCTCTGGTGGGGGTTGTGCAAGAGGCAGCTGGTCGATGTTCCTCTCTCATGGACGTTTCTAGCTCTCTATCTCTCTCCCTTCCTCTCTGTAAAATATCAATAACATATATTTAAAAATAAATAAATAAACTCAGGCCTTAGAAATTTAGGGCAGCACCGAGCAACCGCTCACGCGTCAGTGAGGACTGATGGCTAGAGGCCAGACCCCAAGGGCAGGGCAGGGTCAGTCAGATGGTGTGTGGGGTGTTCCCGGCGGGGCTGTGGGCAGGAGGGGGACCAGGGACTGGCCCCTCCGAGGCAGAAGAGGTCCCTGCCTACCAGCCCTGAGACCCAGGACACGGACAGGGATGGCACAGAGGGTCCTGGACCCACCGGCCCATCCTGTGGCTGTTCCACATGCCCTCCCGCCCCCAGGAAGGAAGACTGGCTTTGCCTGACCTGGCCAGTGATTGGGCCAGATGCCCGCCTCTCTGCCTTCTCCGTGGGGTGACTGTGAGGTCCTCACCCTCCCCCCCACGGAGAAAACTCCTGCCCCCGGCGTGCAGGTCCTGGACACGGGCAGCCGGGAGGGGGGCGGGTGGCCCAGGGTCAGGCCCCAGCCCAGGTGACCAAGGTGCCCCAACTGTGCTGGGCATCGGAAATGTTGATGGATTTTCACTTAACTCCCTCTTTATCACAGTTATGTTGAAAACCATTAAGCGTGGTTGTTAATCATTAAGTAATTATTATCTGCGCTTATATTAATTATCTGGCCGTCGGAGTGTCGCGAAGATTTAGGATTTTTAATTGTTAACTAGAGGCGCGGTGCATGAAAATTCATGTACTCGGGGTGGCGGGGGCGGGGGGGGGAGTCCCTCAGTCCAGCCCGCACCATCTTTTTTTTAAAAATATATTTTATTGATATTTTACAGAGAGGAAGGGAGAGAGATAGAGAGCTAGAAATGTCGATGAGAGAGAAACATCGACCAGCTGCCTCTTGCTCGCCCCCTACTGGGGATGTGCCCGCAACCAATGTACATGCCCTTGACCGGAATCGAACCCGGGACCTTTCAGTCCGCAGGCTGACGCTCTATCCACTGAGCCAAACCGGTTTCGGCCAGCCTGCACCCTCTTGCAGACCAGGAGACCTCAGGGGGTGTTCAACAAGGCGGCTCAGGCCCTGCCCCCCATCCCCCTGGCACTGCCGGCCCCCACCGGCCCCCCACCCCTGATCATCACCCCCTCCCTCTGCCCACTGGCACCCGCCGTGGCCGGCCTGCTGCCCACTCACCAGCCCCACCCCCCCACCCCCACCGTCCGGTCAATTTGCATATCAGGCTTTTATTATATAGGATATTTCCCAAACACAAGGGAGTTGGATGCACTCCATATATTCCCTCCTGCCCAGGGTGAGGCAGGGACAATCCCCTGGGGCCTCGGTGGGCTAACTGCGGCTCTCGAGCCTCGTAAGGCTCTTTGGCCCCTTGAGTGCGGCTCTTCCACAAAGTACCACGGCCTGGGCGAGTCTATTTTGAAGACATGGCATTAGAACAGCCGTGGGCAAACTACAGCCCTCGGGCCGGATCCGGCCTGTTCAGCTGTTCTCTGGAGCCGAAAGAGCGGAGGGTTCTCTGGCTCTACCCTCCGCTCCTTCCCCAGCAGCCCAAAGGAGAGCGCCAGCATGGTCAGGTTGCTTTTGTTCCGGCCCTCCGGTCCCGTGTAAGAACCCATGGTGGCCCTCGAGTCAAAAAGTTTGCCCAACCCCGAGTTAGAAGTTTAAGTTTTAAAAACGTTGGCTCTCAAAAGCAATTTCAATCGTTGTATGGTTGATATTTGGCTCTGTTGACTAATGAGTTTGCCGACCACTGCTGCAGTGGTGTCTTGGGGGGGAAGGGATGCCTGAGTTGATGGTCTGTGTCCCTGCGGTGGGAGGTAGGGAGCTGCTGGCCTGTGACAACAACGTGTGTGTGTGTGTGTGTGTGTGTGTGTGTGTGTGCGCGCGCGTGTATGTGTGTATGTGAGTGTGTGTGTATGTGTGAGTGTGTGTGAGAGTGTGTGTGTGTGTGAGTGTGTTGTATGTGTGAGAGTGTGTGAGTGTGTGTGTGAGTGTGTGTCTGTGTGTGTGAGTGTCTGTGTGAGTGTGTGTATGAGTGTCTGTGTGTGTATGTGTGTATGTATGTGTGTGTGTATATGTGTGTGTGTTTGTATGTATGTGTGTGTGTCTGTATGGATGGTGGGGCCTCCTGCCTTCCCTCCACAGACCTCACCCAGCCCCAGGGGTTCACCGTGAGCACCTCCCCCAGACCCCCAGACCCCAGGCCCACTAAGAACTCTGAGCTCTGAAGCCCCTTGGAGCGGGGGACACACAGACTGCTCCTGCCCAGCTGGCTGGGCCCGGGCACCTCAGAATCAGGAGGAAGAGAGATTTCAGGGGCGGCAGAGCCAGACCTGAGCCCGAGAGCCCGCTCAGCCCAAGACCCCGGCCCACAGGAGAGGACAGACCCTGCCGAGTCTGCGGATTGAAGACCTCTGGGTGCTGATCCCGGGAAGACCACCCCCCCCAAACCAGACTGAGGGCTTCCTCCTGCACACACACACACACACACACACACACACACTTACACATACACACACACACACACACACACACACACACACTCAGCCAGACCAGCCCCTCCTTCCCCTCCTTCCCTTGAGGCTTCCTCTCCCCCACCCCCACCCCACCCCCCCTCACCCCCCGAATCTCATCGCCAGGGTCTGAGGAGATCGGATGGCCTGGCGGCGACCCCAGCCCCGACTCCCGGGCCCAGCGCCCCCGCGGGCCGGCCGCCCCGGCGGTGAGCTGAGCTGCCGGGAGCGGCCGCTGTCATCAGCATGAAACGCCGAGGAAAATCCCATCTCCGAAACCCGCGTCCCGGCGCCGGCTCAATCTCACCCTCGGGGCCATAAAACCCTTTTCCAATCACCTGTGCTGCGGGCTGCCGGCTCCGCATCCCGGGGACGTGATTTAGAGCCAAGACACCGCTCGGGGGGGGCGGGGGGGGGTGGAGAAGGAATCAGGCCTGAACCCCAAACCCCGTAAGGAGCTCCCCCTCTGTTCCACCTCAGAGGCCCCCGGGGACGGACTAAGCCCAGCCCGGGGCACCTGGTCAGTGGCTTCCTCTCTCCCCGCCCAGCCCGCGGGGCCCCAGGCCGGCCCATCTTGGCGGCGACGCTGAGGCCGGGCAGACACAGCCCCCGCCCTCCTCCTCCTGGTTCCCACCCGCCCCCTGATGACCGAGGATAACAACGAAAACGCGGCCCTGAATCTCCGAGAAACCACCGTTTTACGTCCCAGTTCCTGGGATGAATTAACCGTCTCCCGCGTGAGGCGAGGGGTGTCTGCCCTGATTGGCTTTTGGGGGGCTGGGGGGGGCTTCCCTAAGGGGAATGCCTCCTGCCTCCCAAAAACACCTGCAGATCCCGCAGCCCCGAGCGGCCGGGTCTGCCTGAGACGCGCTCCACCAGCCGCACCTGGGCTGGGGGGGTGGGGAGGGGGAGCAGGCTCCTTTGCTGGGCAGCTGACTGGTGGGGTGGGTGGCA
Source organism: Vespertilio murinus (assembly GCA_963924515.1). Lineage (NCBI taxonomy): Eukaryota > Metazoa > Chordata > Mammalia > Chiroptera > Vespertilionidae > Vespertilio > Vespertilio murinus. The sequence goes on along the minus strand of OZ004720.1, from coordinate 13,143,803 downwards.
GCCAGCTGGCCTCCTAGCCCAGGCGCACCCCCCCGGCCCCCCAAAAGCCAGGCCTGGTGGGATGGGAGCAGGGGAACTAACCCCTGCCCCGACTCCCCTTGGCCAAAGCTGACTCCAGGGCGCCCCCTGGCGGCGGTGGCCACCTGGGGGTCTCACGGCGTCTCGGGGTCAGGCACTGACCGGGAGGCTCTGTGGGAGCTGCTGCCCCCGGCAGGCAGGGAGTGGGAGGGGGGGCCAGCTGTTTGTAAGCTAGCGGGTGGGTGGGTGTGCTGGTCAGAGTTAGCAATTGGGGGGGGGGGGAGTTATGGTGCCTCTCGCTGGGTGGGCTGGTGGGTGACCTTTGAAATATATTTTTTAATTGATTTTTTTTTTACAGAGAGGAAGGGAGAGGGAGAGAGAGTTAGAGACATCGATGAGAGAGAAACATCGACCAGCTGCCTCTTGCACACCCCCTACCGGGGATGTGCCCGCAACCAATGTACATGCCCTTGACCGGAATCGAACCTGGGACCTTTCAGTCCGCAGACTGACGCTCTATCCACTGAGCCACACTGGTCAGGGCTGGTGGGTGACCTTTGGACTGGGTGGGCGCCGACCCAGGCTGTGGGCAGAATTCGCTGCAAGGGTTCGCAGGTGGGGCTCGGCTGACCCACCTCCACACACGAAGGACCCAGCAGTGAAACCCCCTCGCCCCAGCTGCCCCCTGACAGACAAGACCGCCTGGGGCCGGCCAGCCCTGCGCCCCAGCCGCTTGGGAGGCGCCAGGCAAGAGGCCCTGAGGGTCCCGTGTCCGTCCCATGTGGACAGTGGGGGTGAGAGCAGCAAGCCAACCACAGATCCAATCTGGGTGAGATCTTCCCCCCCACCCCACCCCCGCCCCAGCACTGTTCCTACCTTGTTGGAAGCTCCAGTCTGGGGCTGAGCCACTGGGGGCTCCTCCATCCCGGGCACTGCCAGGGGCGCTGGGTCCAGCGCAGTCTGCAGCCAGTCTGCGGGGTTGTGGCGCCCTCTGGTGGTGAGTCCTGGAACCTGATTCCAGGGTGCAGGAGCTCATAGCCCAGCCCTGTCCACTCCCAGCAGGAGCTGGTTCGGGCCCCGAGAGGGAAAAGCAAAGTGGGCAGGCGCCCTGGATTCTGGACCCGGCGAGGGTCCGGTCAGGTGACCCTGGCACTGACCGTCAGCCACTGCAGCCACGCCGGCTCCCCGGGCACCGCTGTCTGTCTGTCCCGCAGGGCCAGGCGGGCTCAGGGATGCTGAGAAGTGGGTGCACCTCCCCGGCTGGGACCCGCTGGGGGAGAGGGTGGGAGTGTCTCTGGGCCCGTGCAGGGCTGGGCACGGCCTGCCACCCACCCTGGAGCCCAGGCGCCTCGGCAGCCCCCGGCCCGGCCACCTTCCCGGCCCGGCGTCCCCGGCGCCCTGGCTGCTGGTGATTTATCGGTGCTGTGCGTGTCCCCGGGAGGGTTTCCCAGACGTTCCTATGATCTCCCTGACTCTTAAATAAAAACAAGTGAGCAGCGGTCTTCGGAGAGTCGCCGGGAAGGGACTGCCGTGGCCCGTGCCCTGGGAGCCGACCAGCCGCACCGGGGGACACGGGGGACACTGGAGCACGACCCCCATCCCGGCCCCGGCCCCGGCCCCACCCTCAGCCTCGGAAAGGGGACTGCCTGGGTGCACCGCGTGGCACAGCCCTTGGCCTTCCTCTGACCCGCACCTGCACCCCCACCTCCAGGGCCCGCCCCGCCAGTTCTCTATGCGCCCACAGGCTGGGAAGAGGGGCCCCCACACACTGGAAGGGGGGCCCCCACACGCTGGGAAGGGGGGCCTCACAGGCTGGGAAGGAGGGGGCCCCCACACGCTGGGAAAGGGGGCCCCCCACAGGCTGGAAGGGGGGGCCCCCACACGCTGGGAAGGGGGCCCCCCACATGCTGGGAAAGGGGGCCTCCCACAGCTGGGAAGGTGGGGGCCCCCACACACTGGGAAGGGGGGCCCCCACACACTGGGAAGGGGGGCCCCCACAGGCTGGGAAGGGGGGGCCCCCACAGGCTGGGAAGGGGGGCCCCCACAGGCTGGGAAGGGGGTGCCCCCACAGGCTGGGAAGGGGGCCCCCCACATGCTGGGAAAGGGGGCCTCCCACAGCTGGGAAGGTGGGGGCCCCCACACACTGGGAAGGGGGCCCCACAGGCTGGGAAGGGGGGCCCCCACAGGCTGGGAAGGGGGGCCCCCACAGGCTGGGAAAGGGGGCCCCCCACAGGCTGGAAGGGGGGGCCCCCACACGCTGGGAAGGGGGCCCCCCACATGCTGGGAAAGGGGGCCTCCCACAGCTGGGAAGGTGGGGGCCCCCACACACTGGGAAGGGGGGCCCCCACAGGCTGGGAAGGGGGGCCCCCACAGGCTGGGAAGGGGGGGCCCCCACAGGCTGGGAAGGGGGTGCCCCCACAGGCTGGGAAGGGGGTGCCCCCACAGGCTGGAAGGGGAGCCACGGGCACTCAGAGGACAAGGTGTGTGCCTGCCCCCTGGCCCGGGGATGGGGCGTCCCTCCCCAGGCTGCCCGGCCTCTCACACCGTCACACCCCCACACCCGGCGGATCCGCCCGTCCTCCTGGCCGAGCCGGGGCCGGGGGGGGGGGGGGGGGGGGACCTGGGAGGCCTGGCCTAGGTCACCCACGTGCGTTACACTCAGCGCAAAGGTCACCTTGTCTCCTGGCCCCGGCGGGGGGTTGAGGGTCAGGAACAACCTGAAGGCCCAGGAAAGGGGGAACCCCAGCCCCGGGGGGCTCCCGGGAGCCTGGGGGGGCTCAGGGACACACAGGGGGAGCTCTGAGGACTAGAGGCGGGGATCTGGGCCAGGAGCCCCGGTTGGGAGGCACAGAGGCGGGACTTTTCCTGGGGGGCTGCGGCTGGCCCAGCGACCCCGAGTCCCACCTGCTCCAAACCCATTTCTGGGCTTCGGAGATGAGCGCGGGGCACCGAGTGCCGAGGCCACGGCGGATCCAGGCGGGAGGGCCTGGCTCAGGGCGGGAAGGGGGGGGCTCCAGCCCCCTGGCCCCTGGCCCAAGCCCTGCTCAAGAGCTGCAGGCTCCCCGAGGCCTCTGGGTGCCACAGCAATGGCACTGCCAAGCAATGGCTGGGGGGGGGACCCCCGGACCCGGCCTAGTGCTCCCCATCCTGTGCGGGGGCCGAGCCTTCCACCGAGGCCAGCGATTCTGCCTGCCCAGGACCCCGCCATGCGGGACCCCCTGGGTTTTCTGGGTGCTCTGCACACCTTAGAGCATCTGCCCCCATTCTCAGAAATGCCACCACCACGATGACGAGGGACGCCCAGCACCCTCTCCCTCTGAGAGCCCCGACTCCCTCTCCCCTGGGTGGGGCATTCTCCAGCTGAGGGCCCCAGGGCGGGGGTGGGAAGGAGGGACTCGGGGGAAAGGGGGGTCCTCGGGGCTGGGCCTGAGCCTCAAGCACTCGGGGACACGGCCTGACGAAGGCGCGGGTGCACCAGGCAGCGCGGGGTTTGCGGGCCAGGAAGGGGGGGTCCCCGGGGTCACGGGCAGAGGGAGGCCGCAGTGGGTGGGGCCGGGGCGCCGGTGTCGTCCTCAAGCCCGCCGGAGATTGCCCGGGCCTTGGGGCCTCTGCCCTTGGGGAGACAGGAGGCACCCCTCTTTCTCCCACCCCCAACACACACCCCACCCCCAGGTTGCCTGTGTTGCCGCTGCTGTTACTACAGGGACCGCGAGGACGCGTCTCAATGAGGACCGCCTGTCTCCCCAAGGGCCTCCCAGGCGCTACTGGCTTCTGGCGGTCCCGGGGGCACCCACTGCACCCTCTCCACCACACCGGCACCCTCTGCACCCTCTCCACCACACTGGCACCCTCTGCACCCTCTCCACCACACCAGCACCCTCTCCACCACACCAGCACCCTCTCCCACCACACCAGCACCCTCTGCACCCTCTCCACCACACTGGCACCCTCTGCACCCTCTCCACCACACCAGCACCC